>JZKD02S2189354.1:2011692-2053916 GCA_000966675.3 Picea glauca | reverse complement strand
AGAAGGTTCTACTTCTAGAAGATTCCTCCTCTAGAATGTTCTTAGGTGATGGTAGCACTATATAAAGGGGTTCAAGCAATGTAATGGGACATGAAGAGAATTATTGTATTTGGAAGAGTAGCTCAATAGGAGCATTCCCCCTCGAAGAGGCAAGTGAACAAGAGAGGATCCCTTCCATAATAGGATCCATTGTATGATGTTGCCCTACCTTAAGGGTTTGATAGTAATAAAATAGATTTTGCACATTGTTCTTGTATATCTGTTGTGGTGCTTTTGTATTCAGTCTTTGGTTCTTAACAGGCTCCAATGCCTACTTATTTGTTTGATATGATTCATGTCCCCATGAGAGGTTGGAACCTCCCTTCTTATGGATCTATTGCTATCTATGCTCTTCCAAGAGCCAGTGCTTATATGTGTGCTTATCCCACTTATTACACCCCACCCATGTATCCTTCATCTTCCATGACGGCTCCTTCGAGCACTTTTCCCATGACAGGTCCTTATGTACCCTTGGTTACTTCATATGGGGGTAATCAAATTTATGATCTGAGCTACCCTGTTTATGGGATCCATTCACAAGGGGGAAACATATATCCTCACTCAAATAATTCTTATCCTACCTCAGTCTCTTTGCAGAGCTCGGTGATGATGCCCGTGCAAAACTCTCTGGACCATTTTGGCGTAGGATAGCACCTTTTTGGGAAGGGAAAGAGGGTACACCAGGATCCTTCATGGCCTACAATGTTTCAAAGCCAATATTTCCTTGGACCTTGGTCTCAAATGCCAAAATTCACTACCACCACAAGTCCAGTCATTTCAGGTCATACTGGAATTATATCACCAACCTATGCTAGTCATGCTGGAGACAGGTCGACAACCTCTGCAAGTCATGTTGGCGATAGGTCGACAACCTCTGCGATTCATGTTGAATACCTACAACCAGCCCCTGCAAGTCATGATGGGGGCACATGTATGGTCACTACTAGTCACACTGCACATCCATCACCAACCTCTTCTAGTCATGTTGGAGATTTTCTACCAGCCTCTGCAAGTCATACTGGGAGCTTGTCACCAACCACTGCAATTCATGCTGGGGGAATTCATATGATTGAGAAGTCTAGACGTCTAATACGTAATCCTAGATTACTTTGCAGGACTTGTGAAGGAAGTCACCTTAATTGTTTTTGTCCTATTACTATTGGGATACCAAAAGCGTGGGGCTCACCTAAGGGCCCTTCAGGTTTTGAGGCATCTATGGTTTCACAACACTCTGTTCCTTATTTGGTTGATACAATAGTCATGTCGATGCAATCTTCGGATGACACCACTTTTTCTTTATGGTTTGATGCATCCTTTGACCTTGTTGTCTCACATCCTATTCAACCTTTGGTTGTGTCGATGCAATCTTCGACCGACACCTTTCCTATGTTCAGGGGTGATGCGTCTCTTGAATTTGTTGTCTCACATCTTGCTCAACCAATTATTGTGTCGATGCAATCTTTGACCAACAACACTCCTATTTTTTTGGGTGATGCACCTCTTGACCTTGTTGTCTCGCATACTATTCAACCAATGGTTGAGGTAGTTTTCATATCGATGTAATCTTTGATCGACCCCACTCTTCTCTTAGAGAGTGATAAGTCTAAGGAAGAAGTTGTGCCAATGCATTTTTTGGTCGATCTTGCTCTTCTGGTTCTGGTTCTAGACCTTCTATGCCATGTCCTTATCATTTCTAGTACTTCACCTTTTGAAAAAGAGAGAGTTTTACTCTTCCTAAGTTCTCTCCCTCCAAGTCTTGAAGAGATTCCCTTTGATTGGGGTGGTCTTGTGGGGTATCCAATGCCCCCGCCTATGTATTTTCTAGGAAGAGACATTATATGATATATCACGGAGATGATAACCTTTGTTAGCTCTTTATCCTCCTCAACTTGGAGAGCTTTGGGTTTTCCCAAGATTGTGTCGATTCTTCGTAATATACTAACTTTCTATAGAAGTTCAGCACGAAAGACTTGGCCTCCCCCATGAATTTCCGCCTAGAATCTCCCAACGAGTCCAAGTTAAGATCTTTTCCGACTCGTTTTCAAAAAGAGAAAATATTGTCGAGTGATTTATCCCTTTCACACTCGTTAAATTGGACTTGAAAGATCGTGAGTCTTAGTTAAGCTCTTTTCTAACTCGTTACTAAAAAGTGAAAATATTGCCGAGTGAAATTGTCCCTTTCACACTTGTAAATCAGACTAGAAAGGACGTATATTTGGCACAAGTTTACCCCTTTTTCACACCAAGTAGACTAAAAGACATAAAAAATGACAATTTTTGGCATCAAGTTGTGATTGCATCTCATTCCCTTGATTGCAATATTGAACCTTAGCTAGTTCTCGCTTTGCGTTATAAACCATTGCCTAAGCAATTTTGCATCCTCAACCAAGTAGAGCCTTGTTTTTATCCTTCAAAATCTGACATCCTATACCTAGGAGGGAAAATCACCCCGAGTGTCCATCTTCTGCATGAATTTACTTTCATTGAACATAGGTATGTTCCACTACTGGAACTATTTTTCCTTACTTGCAACACTCATTTCCTCCTCTATATCATAGCATTCATTTGTTATGAAAAAAAAAAAATAGGTGGGAAGGGAGTACTATATTATATTTTGCAGTAGTTGTGTCACCTTTGAACAGAGAACAAATTTATTGAGTCCTTGTGTCATCATAATTTTGGGTTTAGCATGGCCTTAGGAATCTGATCTCATTACAATTTTTTCTCTATGGACTGGTTATTCTTCCAGTCCCTATGGAGAACAGTATTGATGCCTCGTGCATCTCATGGTTACATCATTGAGTCTGTGTTGCCAGAGTCTACCATATGTCTCATGCTCTTGTTCAAAGAAAGTCTATCAACCTGTGATAGCCACTCCTCATAACTCTTGAATTTGCATGCTTTCCATACCCTCATTTTGTCTTAGAGTCACATGATACTGTGGTTTTATCATGCACCTTGGACCTACTTTCTTCATTGGTAGGTAACCTTGAACCCAACAATAGAAATTTCATCATTGGTCATTGACTGGGCGGTTTACCTTGTGTTCGATGGCAAGACATATATTCACACTTTGGGATTCGTGTAGTTTCTTGGATGCCATTATCCTTATTTGTGGTTTCCTCACCTTTGTTAGTAGTTTTCATCATTGAATGTTATTCAGATGGTCTTTTTCATGTACTACTTGCATTTGGCACACGCGAAAGACACACAGGTTCATTGGTTCATGAACATGTGCTTCGTCTGATTTCCACCAAATCATGAAGCTCTTGCTTTGTTCCTCGTGCTGATTGATGAGAGATGCTTCAATGTTCTCCTTTCAGTGGGTCTTTTTCCATCGACTCCAACTCATTTATTATAGATATGGGACCTAGAGTTTTATGAGTACCTTGATACTTGTATTCATTAGTGGTAGGGTCTCTCACCATTGATAGATGGGAATACATCAATGTCTCTTGATCAATGGATTCCTCAGGTGTTCGACACTGAATCCTTTATTCACACTTGTAGGAATGTACTTGATGCCTTGATACCTACTTTCATTATCGGTAGGTTGTCTCATGTTTTTTAATGGTATACCTCAATGACCGGTAATCAAACAATGTCTCATTGTGTTCAACCTCAAATCCTTTATTCACATGATGTAGATTTGCACCTTTGGAAAATAATGTAGAAGACTTGAAGACATCACTATGTGGTCGCAAATTTCATGAGTTGTTTCTTCCTTTTCATTAGACCAGTACCTATTTGACTTCAGTGATCATGGGAGATCAAATTGTACACCATTGTATACATATATCTTCATATTGGTTTTGAGATTATTCCTATTGGGCCTTGTTCATGGCTATGACAGCTTGTGGCATATAAACGCTTTTGTTTATTTTCCTATTCATGGCCACATACACTTATTTGGTATATTTTCCCCATGGATCTACATTGTATTCTATTGGCATCCATGCATGTAAAGTCAGTGCAGAATGTAATGAGAAACTAGTCTTTCCAGTTGGGTTCCCATCACTCCACTTCTGGGTTGTTTATAATGTATTTCGACCATCGCAGATACTCCTCTGATCTCACACATTAGGGATCATCCGTTATAGCAAGATTTACCTCACCATTGCAATATTTCACAGAGGGCCTTTTTCCATTTCCCTATGCAGACTTGTCATCCCTTTTTAATGATTCCAGAGATAAAAATAAATAGTTTTCCACATATACACACCCTATCTACTATACATCATGCGTATACACAGGCTGATTCACTACATCCCATGTACATCAGGATTTGTGCCAAAAAATACAAAAATGGAGTCAAGTTTCCATGTCATGAAAGGATATATTTGATCCTTGGCCTTCCACATAATGGAAACGCTCTGAATTGGCCCTTTAGTTCCATTTGAAGGTTATAAATGAGCCAATTCCGAACTATGGAAAAAGGAGAAATCATTCAAATTTGAGAGCAAAGTTACTCTGGAGAAATTACTTCATATTGAGTCTGTTTGTCCCTCAAGTCTGAACACAGTGTTCAGCCCCCAAGCTCTTCCTTTATTGTTGACAAAACGTCATTGTCTCCTTTCTATGAGCTTGACTTTGGTGGAGGATTGAAGTGGTGGAGACTCAGCTAAAAGGATCTTTGGTTTCTTGGTTTTGAACCATGCCAACACGGAAGTCTGTAATGTTTTTGCTTCTGTTGATCATTTATTAATATAAATAATCCTTTCCCATCCAATTGGTATCGTGCAAATATATGATTATTATCCATGGGCATGTTTGTTATGTTTATTAATGGATTATTCTATCTAATGTTCTAAACCCTTTATATTATCACCATATGCTTTCTTTGCTTGTTTTTTGAGAACTTGATGCAGGTATAAAGCTTTGGGTCGAAGTGATCAATGGTGGAACATCATCAAACGTTGGAACGAGGTAGGATTCTTTCTTATATTGATTGCACATTGGTTTATATAACATATGTTGGAATTGAGTAGATTTCTGCAGTCATACCTGTCTGTTGTGGTTTACCCTAGCCATAGAGATTTTTCCCTCATAACACATTTCATTCAGCATAACAATGTATATCGTCCTTTAATTACTAATTACTTCTATCATTTACTCAACATCCCTTTTTAAAGAAGGTGAGTCGTTATAACCAAGGTCTGAGGATAATTATCAAATGGTTTCAAAATATTACAATTGGTAATTCATATCGTATCTCTAGGGATGGACTTCATTCTCTTGAAACTAAGTGCATGAGTGATGAAGTCTATCGTGACATCCAAAAATACCTTAAGATACTTCCATCCAAGAAACTTCTTGGAATCACCACCAGCATACTCATTCAACACATAAATCTTGTAGACAAGGGTTTAGTACTGAAATAGCTCTTGGTACCAGACTAGTGCAATGGTAGTACTGCAATAGGCGTGAGGCTGGTACCAGATGATGCATTGAGCTGGTGGTGTCGAATGAGGCATTGATTTGGTGGTACTAGAATGAGCATTGAAATGGTAGTACTGGAAGAAGCATTGAACTACTAGTATCAGATCACTGCAAAGCATCGAATTAGGAGGAATATCAGTACCAGATCAGGCAGGGTACTGGATCCAGAGGAGTACCAGATCAGTGGAGTACCAGATCTACCGAAGTACCATATCAAGCAATTTTTGCAGTACCAGATCAATGGTAGTACCAGAGTTAATAGTGAAAGTAATTAGGAGCATAAATATTCAACCATTTAATCCAATTTAATCAATAAAATCAAACAAATCATGTTTTAACATAGGTTACCTCTCTATGCACATTGACAAGGTCACAAAGTAGGTTTGTGGAGGAAATGGTCAATCATATACACATATCATAGGTAAAATAGACTCAGATAGAGGATAATATAGGATAATAGAAGTGTCAAAAGGGAGACTCAACATTTCCCCCATTCTAAAGTCATTGCATGTCCTCATGCAACAATATAAAAAATGATACTCAAAACTTTGCAAAACTAAACCATTCCCCATCATTTATCGGGTTGTAGGATGTTGAGACTAGAATCTTCTCTCTTAATTTCCTTCTTAATCACCCTGGTGTATTGGATAAAATGTAAAACTTTGTTGAGTTTAGTAGAGACCTTTTCTTGTGCATCTTGTAAACTTAGGTTATATTCTTTCAATAGTGCATTCTTTTCCTTAATGTGCCTATCTAGCACTTGGTACTCTGTAACCTCTTATTTCATCTTATCATTTTTTTTGTCATTTTTCCAATCTTCACTACCAATTCCTATTTGGTCAGAGAATTGCCACGATCAAATGTGGTTGTTTGTTGAATCATCTCCTCTCAAGATTCCTTCCCCTTTTTTAGACCTCTCAAGGATTCTGTCACTAACCCATCTGTCTCACTAATAATAGGTCCATAGCCACTTTATTTCTCTGGAGAAGTCAGAATATCAATAGGTTCTTCTGAAAGAGAAGGCACATATGGAACTCTTACTTGTTTGGCCATGCTCCTAGTGGTTCTTCATACATGAAGTAAGACTTCCTATGATTTGATGACAGGGGTAGAAATCTCTTCAAACAACTTCCTCTTCTTTATTTTAATAGTAGTTAAATGCATGGGAACATTTTTATCTTGTTTTGATTTTATTTTCACCTTGGAGGACTGAAATGTGGGTTCTGGAGTTTTTCCTTGCTGAACATTCCCTATTTGCACTTTGGAGGACTGAGGTGTAAACTATGAGATTTGTTTCTTTTGAGCCTTCCCCATTTTAATCTTCCCCTTAATTCCAATTTTCATCTTAGGAGTTTCCTCCAACTCACTAATCAGTTCTTGTGGAAAAACAATAGTTGGTTCAGGGGTCGTTTCCAACTCTTTAACCGATTCTCGAGGGAACTCAATAGTTGCCTTGAGGACATCATGTGAAACTTCCTATTGATATGTTTTCTTCCTCTTTCTCCTCTCACTTTGTGGCAGTTGATATTTAGGACTCGAGGTTGGACTAGGTTCCTTAGATTGGTGATGCGTCTCCTTCTTATATGTAGTGGGATCCTCTAGGATTCGTTTCGCTGACACACCTTTCTTTTGAACCTTTTTCCTTCTCTGAATGTTTAGTTCCTGGGTCTTTTACAACTTGCTAATCGGATTTGGTGATAAATCAATGGATGCTTCAGGAGCACTATCTGATCATTCACCTTGCCCAAAGTCCTTCCTTTTCTATATTTTATTTTTTGGAATCAAGGTTGGACTTATTTTATGAGATTGGGAGGTTTTATTCCTTTTGGATGCAGTGGGCTCCTCCACAACAAACTTATCATTATTCAATTCATCAATAGGATGGGATGAGCTAGGTGTAGTAGTGGCTTCTTTACCCCCTAACGTTTTCCCTTTGTTTTTCTTTGTCTTTCTACTGGACCCCTCATTGTGTACCTATGTTTCTTGTTCTTCTATAGATTTGGACATTTCTTCCTGAGAAAATTTTTGTTGAACTATTTTTTTCCAACTACTGCCTTGTTTTCTCAAGGCATGGACAACCAAAATTTTCATTATGCCATGGTGATGGATGGTGGTTTTTTGATTTTTGGAAGCTTATTTAACTCATCTAACCATCTTATTTAAACTCATCCAGAGGAAGTGAGGAAAATCAATTTGTGGCCCTCCTTCAAAATCTGACAAAAGTTTCAAATGGCATAAGACAGTTACCGCATACCTCTCTTCGCAGGTGAGAAATATTTGAAAACTTATGAGGATCATCCAATATTCTTTTTTGATGCATCTTTTAGGAATTCCCTTTTTCCAATCAGGGTCCTGATACTCCATCTTGAGAAATTTTTGACAAATCTTCCTATCAACAATCACCCCTTTAAAGTATTTTTCTCTAGAGACTCCTTCGTGATAGCGTTTAAATTTTTCCTAAAGTGCGACCAACTGTCCTGTTCAAATCTCTCCCTGCAAGCTTGATATTATTGTCTTTCCATGTATAACTGGAACATGGGTTCATGCCTATTGGCCCCCATTCTGGCTTAAAACAATTCTCAAAGAATATGAGGCAATGGAACATAGGATCAAGAGTTAAGTACTGGATGAGTGTAGTCTGCGATGCATTACCAGAAGAGGATAAGCATGAAAATGATATGAAGGAATGGGATCACAGTGTAAATGTAGGTGGTGTAACAATAAAAATGGTAAATAATTCTCATATGGATGGAAAAGCCATAAAAAGGAGCGCTTATAAGTTAAGAGTTGGATTTCAACAGTCACATCCAGGGTAATGATGACAAGGTAAGACAGGCTGAATTCATGAATAACTTATAGACTCGTATGGAGGTTGGCATCAGATCATGTTCACGGGAGTGTTGGGAAATGATGATAAGAGTTTTAATGTTTAATCCATTATTATAGTTCTTTGCATTTCATTAGATAAAAATAGCATAATCCAAGATCACTGAGAAATACACAATCACAAAAGACACATCATTTATCTCGGGAAACCCTCTAGGGGAAGAAAACCTAGCAAAACTTCCTTAATATAGATAGACAATACAATTCCAAGAGATCTCTTAAACTAATGCAGAATATCCTCTCCCAGATATGTGCCACTCTCTCTCCTTCTTCTCTAACAGTAGATCTGAAACTTGTCTCTCAATGAGTGTTGACCGCCCATTTAGCACAGGTGGTCAACTCATGTGCCATTAAGAGATTCATCATTAGATTCCATGTTGTCAAAGACTTTTGGTCCTACAGGGCAGTGTTTGGCCCCACCACTTTATTTTGTAACTGGAATTTCTGCACCCCTACGTGGGTTAATAATGTAATACATCTGCATGAGTCATGTCTAGGCTAGTTACCTTGGGTTTGGTTCACTGTGAGAGTTCCTTTCACCAAGGGTTTTTATCCTTAGGTTATCAATTGGGCTTTTCATCCTTATTGATTTCCCTTGACTTTTTCCCTCACACTTACAATAAGTCCTCCAAAGTCATGAACATAATTCTAGTGGGCTTATGTTTTGGTATCTATTATAGGGAATCATTCTGAATGACCATGCAAGACATCTTAGAGAGTCTTGCGGAATTTCATTGAGTCTAGATTTTTTTTTTAATTAATTATTTTTTCCTAAGTTTAGAGGATTAATTATTTAATTATTTAATTATTTTTTAGCAATAATTGTAAAAACTAGGTCTTGGGGTTTCTGATAGGGGTATTTGTGATCAAAAGAAATGGAGTAACACCTCCTACACCCATAGACCAAGTTTCATCTCAGTTGGAAAACTTTAGCCATGGGTTAGTCCACTTGAAGTGTCAGTTAGTCTAAAACAACAATTCTAATTGCTAAAGTCCAAACATGGCAAAAATGTAAAGTTGTAATAATGAGTTATAGGATGTGAAAATGTGAAATTATGGTTAGAGAGAGCCTCCCTAAGAATAAAATGACCCTCCCAACCTTTTCCAACCTTTTCTAACCGTTTTCCACTTCTCTTAAATAAAACGTTACACCCCCCAAGGGTGATTGACGTTTTTCCTGGTAGGGAACATTGTAACTTGGTTTTAAGTGTGTGGGGAGCTCCCCTCTCACATTATTTACCCTAATTTACCCCCATGTCCCCTTCTAGATTTTTATCACACTCCAAGTCTCACATATCACCCTCCATTTCATCCTCCCATCCCAAGAGGTGCGCCCTCCAAGAGGAGTTATGCCCCCCTCTTCTTGAAAACTCAAAAAATAATTTTTAAAACATTATTTTAGACCTTTCCTCTACCTTAGCATCAATCCCAAGGACTCCCACACTCATTTTTCTTGATCCCAACATTTTCCATCCCTTCTACACCCTATATCTATTTTGCAAACCCTAGGTGGTGCACCCTAGCCTTGAGATCTACTCAATTACTTGGTGGTGGACACTTGGCATTGATCCAAGAGAGTTAGGTTTTCCTATCCAAGTATAAATAGATCTCATTTCTCTTTCCCAACTCACCATATCTTGAGCTATTGTTATGCTACTTGATTTTCCAATCTCTCTCTCTATAATTCCATTTTTCCATTCTTACTCTTAGGGTTTTGGAGTAAGTACTCTCCATGATCTATTTTCTTGAGTAATAAAGCGAAAACTTTGGAGGACTGTTGGAAGAGTTATGTGCATGCTTTTTCTTTCCATACATGTGAGGTAATCTTGTTCTATATATTTTGTTGGTTGATTACATCTTTGGATCCTAAGGTAAAATGTTATTTGGGTAGATATATTAATGCACATGCTTGTAGATCTATGTATCTTGAATGCTTAATAGGATAGAAATGTCATCTTGTTAATGCATGCAACATATTGTCTGTAGTATGCTATCACTTTTCAAGATATTTGCACGTTTAGCTTCAAGTCATCATTGGGAACACCTCGATTATGAAAGATCCTTTGAGACATACTCAAACTCCATCTCTTTCTCAACTTTACTCTTCATATATATTGTTGTTCACTCTCATACATTTAAGCTAGCATAGCTTAGTTAGATAGGTCATTTCTATATACATTTTATCACTTTTTCTTGCGGGAAACTTTTGCCCTCAAAATCAAGGGTCTCCTTTCACTTTTCTTGGTTGTGTGTAGCTTTCCTAGAAGGGGATGCCTTGTTGGTTTTGTAGGTATCAGATTTGGTTGAGAGGAGTCTTGTCTGCCCAAAGGACTTCCACACAACACCAAAGGGCCCTCCAAAGGGTTTGGTAGCTATCTCTCAACCCACCCTTTATTTTTCTTGCATTTTGTATGTTTTTCCTTCTTTTACTTGTTTGTTAGAGGCTCATAGTGTAGGAGGAGAAGTGGTACGGCATCCTTCCACTTGTGAGCTCTTGGGTAAGTAGGACGTGGCTTAGATCTTTCTTTTCTTTCCATTTTTGAGCCTTCTTTGAGGTAGGAATGAGGTTTGGAAGGTGAAGGGAATCTTCTCAACCTAGGGCGTGGGGTAGCTTGGTTGCTTGGATTGCTTGTTTTATTTCTTGTTTCTTCTCTATCTTCTTTCTTGCATTGGTTGTTGCTTGCTTATATCTACATCATTATTGTCTAATCTAAACAAGATAACTAATCACCTACCTAGTTGGGAGAGGAATACCCCAATAGGTTAGGTTAATCTTCAATGTGTTATTGATCTAAATGCTTAGTATTTTGATATACATGTTCTAGATATAGATCAAACACCTAATAACTACCTAGAATAAGCCTATTGGGCCTCTTAAGCAACTAATGTAGATCTCATGCATGTTTATTTCTTCAAGTTATTTTCTCTAGGCTCATTCTTAGATCTTAAATCTTAAATGTTTAAGTGTTCTAGAATTTGATGGTTTATTTCTTCATTGCATAGATCATTTATGTTATTAGACACATGCTTAAGGTAACTTGTTTCTAAGTAGTTAAGTAAGCAATATATCTCTCTTTCTTTACACACTTAATTCTTTCATTTTTAATTCTTTCATATGTGGTGTAAGTGTGGTTAATTTATTGCTTGGCAAGTTGTCCTTGCCCTCATTTTTTATTCTTTTTGCAAGCTATCTAAATTGTGCATCTAGTGACTTGCGTTCAGATAGCATATATGTGTTAATGCCTTTAAATTCACAATCTTAAACAATACAACTTTAATTCCAAAGTGAGTTTCGGCCATATCACTAAATTGCATCTTAAAAGTGTCATACAACTCTCAAAACACTCTAATAATAACCTAAAAGTCTACCAAATCAACTTATATACTTAATAGACTATTTAGGGTACCTTATACCACCATATTCACCATCTAAAATGGGGCTTGAGGAAAAGTATGGAGGGTAGTGGCAGGGGACTACCCTGTGGCGCACCAGGTGTGTGTCCTCTCTGAGAAGTAGTCTTATTTTGGGTTGACTAGTTCTGCTAGGGTTGGTCTCGTTGCCATACTATCTTGAGCATCCAACAGTTATTTGGAAATAGGAGGAGGAGGCTTTGGTGAAAGCTAATTAATAAATCATAAGAAAGACTAATAATTAAATCCTAGACCAAACTTAATAGAATACTTAGGGGTTTAATAATTAAGAGTGTGGACCATCTTTGATAACCTTAACAACTTTTGTGCTAAGTCTTCCAAATCTTCTTAAGTTGTTGTTTCTCTTGATGTTTTCATGATATTGATGTGTTGATGATGATCCATTGAATATGTGGTGATATGATGTAATGCTCTAGTCTTTTGATATCCTACACACATAGAAGTTAAACTTGGTTAGCTTCTTGTTGTAAATCTATCATTCTTTAAATTGTAAATATTGTAAGTGATTGTACATGATATTCTATAATTGGATTTATTCTTTTGTAATTTTTTTAAGTAATTGGTAATCTTTTGTAAAGAACTACCCTTGAACATAGTCGACCCCTTGCCCAATCTTTAGGAACTAGTCTTAGTTGACCTAGGGAGAAGGCTTTATTTTCATGCTAACCCTTGCATCTTGCATGGTTGCCTTGGCATTTTAGGAATAGATTCCCCCAAACCTTGTAAATAATTAAAAATAACTCCTAGAACTTGAATTAATTCATTTAGTAACTAAGGTCTACCCCCTTTGGCTTCCCTAGGAGTAAGAATAGATGGAAGAGGTTCCGGTCAAAGTGATAGTGTGGGCTATGAACCTAGGCATTGTGCCTCCAAGGACACACTAAGTGAGCCAGACTTAGCTCACGTTTGCAAGTGTGTATAAGGATGAAAACATCTTTGGCTCCATTATCGTCGATAATTCATTGATCCTTGGTCCTAACGAATTAATTTAATTCTTTAAGAACTAAATAATAAAATCTTTTAGGCCTTAAAATTCTTTGAACCTGAGATTGGTTAGCTTTTTGTGATTCCTATCTAAGTGGCGACTCCATTGAAAAAATATAGCAAGTATACTACTAGGAGCAATTCTTAAGGAGTGCTTTACTCTTATCTTGAGCCTGAACAGGTTTACATGAGAAGATTAAATTTCTTATCTCCTAGGAGCCTACTTGAAAGTCTTGGGGAGGAATCACTCAACGATATCCAATACTTGTTCCAAACTAATAAACAACCAACTGTTAATAGTCCCATTAATAAAGCTAACATTCTAATCCCCGCCTTTTTGAGTCCCTTGAACTTTGTAGCAATCCAAGGTGCTCCTCATGATGTTTCTGAGAAAGCCATTGATAAGTTCCCTATCTTGCATGGGAAAAATGCTATAAGTGCCCATGCCCATATCTCAAGTTTTCATCTGTGTGTTGATAAGTATTGTAGAGGACATAATCAAGAAGACATGAAGATGAACTTGTTTGTGTATTGATTGGAAGGAAATGCTACCGATTGGTTTGAAGATTTCCCAACCAACAATTTTAGCACCCTCAACTCAATAATTGATGAATTTAGAAAGAGATGGGGGGGTGAAAAAGAGCATAGGTTTCAGTTGGGTGCACTTACTACTAGCCAAAAGAAAGAAAATGAAACAGTGCCAGAGTTTAACATTAAGTTCAATAATGTAGTAAAAATCCTTCACTAAGATGTCAATCCTCCCGATGCTGCAATTTTGATTTATTACATAGAGGCATTTGAAGGAGAGATGAGGTATGCCTTAAGGGATAAGGATCCTCAAAATTTATCTGCAACACAAGAAGTGGTAGTAAGGATTGAAATGAATATGCTTGAGGCTAGGAAGTCCAACATCCTTGGTTTTAATAGAGGTTCTTCTTCAAGATTTAATGAAGATAAGAAAAAGAAGGATTAGGGTCAAGCATCATCTAGTGATGGAATTAAAGAGTTGACTGAATTAATTAAGTAGTTGGATATGAAACATGATAAACAAATCAATGCTTTGTAGAATAGATTGATCACAGTAGATAGGTCACAAGGAAATAATAGACTACAACATAAGCCAAATGATAAGTGGCTAGGGAGACCTCCTGAAAATGATCAAAGGCCACCTAATTCTTTTCAAACCACCAACTCGGTAGATCATCGCCCTATGCCTGATTGTAGACCTTGCGGTGAGTTTCATAAGGAAGAAACATGTCTTGTCTTCTTTGAAGAGTGCAATAATGAATATGAATACCAAGGAAATGAACAAGTAAACATGTGTAATGATAGGTATTATGGTGACCACTATGATTAGATGGATGTTGATGATTATGGGATCCATGGAAACTTTATGAGTGGAATTGTTGATAAATCTACAGAAAAGTATGGGCCCAAGCCCACCCCTCAACAAGTTGCAAAAATGGCTAGGTTTAGAGGCATTACATACCAAAGGAGGGAAAACAAAAGTAAAGAAACAGGTCAAACCAATACTCCCAAGGTATCTCCTCCTAAGTCTAGGATGCCAAATACTGCAAATTTAAATATAGACTTAGGTGGATGGTTATGTAATGTGAAGATGTTGGTGCCAGTATCAGAACTCATAAAGATTCCTTCACAAAATAAAAAGTTGCTTAAATCCATAGATGAGCCACTTGTGAGTCTTGTTGAAAAACAAGTAGCCATGGCTTACCAGTATGCACCAATGATTTTACAGAATTGGGATAGGAAGAATGAAATTTTTTTTCCTTTCTACCTTTCCTTACTAGTGAACGACAAAGTATTACACAATTGCATGATAGATTCAGAAGACACTTCAAATGTTATTACTAAGAAGGTGATGAAACAATTGAACTTAAGAATATCTAGACCTTATCATAACATTTGTGCCTTGGACAGTCAAACAATAGAAGTGCATGGATTGATTAAAGGTTTGCAAGTTTACTTAGTAGCATTTCCAGACATCATGTTTGAAATGGATATTGTGGTAATTGATGTACAGGATGTTTGGGGAATGTTATTAAATATAAAAGTAGTTGCAGACTTGGGTGGTAGTCTACAAATGGAGCTATCTTATGCTACTCTCCCTACCCCAAACGGAATTACTTTCAAGTTGAATAGGGAAGTGTATAGGAAGTATCATGTTGAGGATCCCAAGAAGACCCAAAATGAATTAAACTGGACTGATGAAGGTCTTGGTAACTATGATATCTTGTCTAATTCCATTGTGCCTTTACAAGAAATAGTTAAAAATAATGAATTGGACAAGGTGTGGAACATGAACTTTGATGGTGCTTTTTGTTAGAATATAGAAGATTGTGTGCTCATTTTACCATTGATGATTCCCTCGTCACCTAACCATAGGCCAAAGCCACCCTCCGATCACCTTAACCTTGACTGAGAATTACTTCGAAAGAAAACCCTAGGCTAGATAGCCAAACATGGTGTAGCGCATCTTCCTCCAAGGATAGCACACCAACAATAGTTGATCAAATAGTCCAAACCCTATCCAAGAGATAGTCCAAGACAATACTGAAACTGGTTGCTCTAGCATCTGCACCTACAGCTCTACTCCACATGTGCACACCAAACTGGGAACTGCAGTGTGCACCAATTGCTCTCTGCAATTCTGAGATGTGTCAAGTGAGAATTGGCGCCTTGTATTTATTGTGGTTATGCCAGATTTGCTACGGCTGACTTCTCCTTTTGGATATGTGTCTGTTCAGTATATTATTATTATTTATGGATGACTTCTTCTCTTGGAGGCTAATAACCTAATATTAATTATCTTCTTGAGCTGACAAGACTTCTAGGGTTATTAGCCAACTCATTAGGGATTTCATTTTCTTTCTAGAGTCTTCCATTCTTGTTAGGTTTATACATGGAGGTAAATACCTCCCAAAAATACCATAATATTAACACTCCCTCCTAGCTAGGGAGGTATTCTAGGTAATGGTCTTGAGCACAAAAGCATGCCATTTACCCGGTAGCATCAATATAGTTGTCTAGACTATCTCATGACTATATCATGAGCATCATCATCACCATCACCATCAACTCCATCATCTCTCGAAACCATACTTCATCTGAGTAATTAGAAATGATGTTGGATAAGTCACTCACAACATAGAATGATACAAGAGCCATTCTTATAATCTAGAAGAGTAAATGCTCTGAACCATTTTTCGTCTGGAAAATCTCTATTCATCATTCGTCTAGATGATGATGATCTCCAATAAACCGTGGATAGTCTTCAAGGAAATTAGAATAAAAATATAAGACAATTGTGTCTATCCAATAGTAGTACATAACTATAATCCACTAGTACACTAACACACCAAGTAACACACAAGTACTTGATCAACAATGTATAGTCACGAACAATGGACCATATCCACCACAGTAGTCTTCATCTACTGTCATACAGTCTTCATAAAAAACATCTGATAGAAACCTGCACAGAAACAATGTTATGATATAAACTGAATTATCTGGGCCAATATTTCACTCATATCTGTGAGCTCTAAAATAATATATGCCTCACGAATAGTGGAACATATCCACCACAATAGTCTACATCTACTGTCATATAGTCTTCATAACAAACATTTGATGGAAACCTCACAGAAACAATGTTATGATATAAACTGAATCATCTGGGCCAATGCTTCACTCATATATGTGAGCTATGAAAGAATATATGCCTCAGAGTAGAATAATGAGATATCTAGACTATTCTCCTCAAGTAAGGAAGAGTAATTATCCTGTCTTCTGAACCTGACCATTCCCCACCCTGGGCGATTCTTCCTACACTAATCAAAGTGCACCCTGGAAAGAATGTATAACCCTAAGGAATGTTGAGCCTGGACCATTCCCCACCCTAGGCCATTCCTCCTACACTAATCAAAGTGCACCCTGGAGAGAATGTATAAACCCTAAGGAATGTTTGTCCCTAATTGTTGAGCCTGGACCATTCCCCACCCTGTGCCATTCCTCCTACACTAATCAAAGTGCACCCTGGAGAGAATGTATAAACCCTAAGGAATGACTGTCTAGACCATTTCCTCTGTTATCCACAAGAGTAAAAGACTATCCTATATCAACCTCCAAAATAGACCATTCCTCATGTTAACCACAATGAGAAATCGTTGTCCGGCGAGGTGGGCAAGTCTTCTTGAGTAACCCTCAAGAAGAGAGACTACCCTAGACCACTCCCCATGTTAACCACAATGGGAAGTCATTGTCTATGATACATCATCAATCATAATACTTCCCATGTTAACCACAATGGGAAGTGATTGTCTGTCAGAAGTCTCAATCCACTTTCCGAATAGGAAAGCATCTGTCCAAGATGGACTATTTTTCAAATTTAAAGATGAATGTCTTCAATAATGTTTTCAGTGCTCCACCCTAACTTGGAGAGTCATTTCTTCCATTTTCAATAAGAAGGAAGTTGTTTCCATGAGCTCTATCTTGAGTACGCAAACTCTTTTATCTTGGATAGAAGTTTTTACCAAAATGTCTTCTTATCTACTCATCTGTGGAGATATGTATTTGAAAATCATTTTCTCCTTTATGGACTTCATCATGGATAATGTAATGCTTGATTTCAAATGTAATTTAGTCTAGAACACTATGAAGGCTTCATGTAGATCTGAACAATAGAGTATATCATAGTTGGAAAACTGGAACATATATATGTGGCACTTCTTCTATCATCATGAGATTTCATCTACTGAGTCGTCATCTTGATGTTATAGGAAATCTTCACCATGATTTTGTTGTGCACTGGAGGTTCTTCCACCAAGTTATCTTCTTCTATATGCATAAAAGGGTCTCTTTCTGGTATGCCTCAAAGTCTTGATATTGCTCTTCATACGCTCTTTATTCAATTTCTCTAGAGAACATTCTTTGTATTCATTTGATGTAGAACTCCAACTCATGGATGTTGCAGATGATATAATGACTCATGGAGAGATAATTCTGGTTTACTGGAACAAGTAATCATCATAGTCTTCTCCCTCCATCTGGGAGAACATCTAGTTCTAGGTCTCGCAATGTTTTCATTTATAAGTCTTCCATACACCTGTTCTTTTATCACAACTTTTAGTTCTTCTGCTTGATTTCTTTTAGTGAGTTCATATCAGGATGGTAATCTTGTGATTCTTGATGCAATGACTAGTTGTTTTGATTTCTCTTTATTTCTTGGAATCTTCATGTTCTTCTTCATGTTTTTCTTTATTTCTTGATTTCATGGAGATTATTGTATATTCCATGCCCTAGAAATTCCACTTCTTCCTTTCATCATAGGATCACAGATCTAGATGGACAACCAGGAATACTTTAAGGCTTCTCTTCGAAGAAATTTTCTCTTGTGGTTGAACTGAACACGTACTGTATTTCATGGCTGCTACCATGGATATATATATTTTATCATCTTTAATGGATCATAGGATTAGCTCCCTCCTAACCCTTTCTTCATTTAAGAGTGCATATAATTGGCTCCCTCCATCTAACAGAGTCCACGCTTCCATTTGCATCCTTATTTTCTTCTACAATATATAATTGTCTCTCTTGCCTAATAGAGTCCATGCTTTCATCTTGTTGTTTTCTATAGAACGTCATATGTCTTTTTCCAATTTCCTTTCAATTGCTAACTTCTTTCTGTCTTTTCTTATTCTAAGTCTTTTCATGATTGATTCATCTTATCTTGCAATAGCTTCCACATGATTTGTATTTCATCCTTTAATGTGTATTATCTAATGATATCCATTTTCATCTTGTTTTTCTTCCATATGTATAGTTATTCTTGGAACACATTATTTTCCAAGAGATAGATATGCAAGATATGTACAGAGACGATGCAAGCAAGATATGTACAGAAAAATAAGAAGAGTGTTGTTAGATTTTAGAAGAAGAAGTCCCTTCCATCCTGCTTAGCCTTCTTTATAGGTTCCTTTTCTTCAACAATTGATGCTTCGTGTTTCTCCATCCTTTTCTTTAGCTCAGGACAATGATTCTTGTAGTGACCATACTTTCGACAGTTGAAGCATTGCACTTATGAAATGTCTTTTTCATGATTTGGCTTCCTCCTTGAACCAAACTTCCTTTTGTTCCTGAAGTTATTGAATCTTACTGTGAAAGATTGATCATCATAATTCTTTTGGAGTTTCTCCTTTGCATTGATCCTTGATTCTTCTTGAGCACAGCAAGTCCAAAGTTCTTCAAATGTCGGATACTCCTTCCTTGTGTTCATGCTTACGAAAAATGCATCCCATGTCTTGGGAAGACCATTGAATACTATGTTCACCAATTCCTTTTCTTAAGTGATCTCTTCAATAGCTTGTAGTTGATCTCTTAACTGGGAGATCCTTACAAAGTACGATGTTATGCTCTCGTCATCATTCATCTTCATGTTACGGAGCTCATTCTTCAGACTCATAACTTGTCTAATGTTTCTGACTGAGAAGAGATTTGTTATGGCATCGTACATATTCTTCGATGAGTCAAGATGGGAGATGTAGGGTATCAAGTGGTATTTTATATAATCCACTATGATACTCATGAAATTGATGTCAACATCTTTGAACTTCTCCATAGCTGCAATGTTTTGTGGTTCCTTCTCTTTTCCTTCTTCAAACTCTAGCTTCATGATCTTTCCTTTCATGATATCCAACACTTTAGTCTTGGCAAGGATGAAGTCAATCCTTGTATTCCATGCTCTGAAGTTAAAGGCTCCATCTAACTTGTTCTCATACTTCATAGAGTTAGTCATGGCTTGCTTGACTTGGTCAAACCCTAGATTTGACTTGAAATTTAAACTTCACGTATTGTCTTGCTGAGGGTATCAAGAGATGTGCTAGGCTAGAGCGCACTGATCTATCTGAAGGATAGGTCAATCCATTCACTTAAGATGCATCGACAAGAGGTTTAGGGTTTCTACAACAGCTCTTGCTAGTAACCCTAGCGGCGGTGTCTTGGAAGCTGCTTCTGCTAGTAACCCTAGCTGAAGTTCCTCAATGAGCTAAATATCTTAGCATCTATGTTTCCTTCCAATGTTTAGACTGAATGAAGGAGGTGTGGACCCATAATGTATTAGAATATAGAATATTGTGTGCTCATTTTACCATTGATGATACCCTCGTCACCCAACCATAGGTTGAAGCCACCCTCTGAGCAGCTTAACCTTGACTGAGAATTACTCTGGAAGCAAACCATAGGCTAGATATCCAAACAAGGTGTAGCGCATCTTCCTCCAAGGATAGCGCACCAACAATAGTTGATCAGATAGTACAAACCCTAGCCAAGAGATAGTCCAAGCCAATACTGAAATTGGTTGTTGTAGCAGCTGCACCTGTATCTCTCCTCCACAAGTGCACACCAAACTAGGAACTGCAGTGCGCACCAATTGCTCTCTGCAATTCTGAGATGTGTCAAATGAGAACTGGTGCCCTGTATTTATAGTGGTTCTACCAGATTTGTTGGGGCCAACTTCTTCTTCTGGATATATGTTTGTTCAGTATATTATAATTATTTTTGGCCAACTTCTTCTCTTGGAGGTTAATAACCTAATATTAATTGTCTTCTTGAGCTGACAAGACTTCTAGGGTTATTAGCCAACTCATTAGGGTTTTCTCTTGCCTTCCAGAGTCTTCTATTCTCGTCACGTTTACACATGGAGGTAAATACCTCCCACAGCTACCATAATATTAACACTTTTTCTAGAGTAGGAAAGGGTGCCAGAGTTGTGCTTTAGTCTCCAAATGGTAAAATGTTGAAATTTTCCTGTAGACTGGAGTTTGATGCAACTAATATTGTGGTTGAGTATGAGGCTTTAATCCTTGGTTTAGAAATTTGCAGAGATATGGGAATCAAGTGTCTACAAATTAAAGGTGAGTTAGACTTGGTCATACAAGAGTTAAACAATAAATTTACTTGCAAGTATAAGAGATTGAAAGGATATAAGAATGCAATTTGGGATTTAATCAAGGATTTAGATACTTGCGAGTTAATTGCTATTCCTAGAGAACAAAATTCAAAGCTAGATGAGCTTACAGTAGCAGCTTCTACACTACAGCTTCCAGATGGCTTGATCAATGAAAACATGTCAGTTGAAGTCATTTTTAGACCCTTAGTTCCTAATAATGTGGATCATTGCCAGGTTTTTGATGATGATAAGCAAATGATTAAGTTTTTTCTTCACACACATGAATTTTCAAACTTAGGCATAAGTTTAAAAGAAGAAGGTTGTAATTACAAAGGAGATGATGATGAGGTAAAGACACTACCTAAACGAGTGGTCTCTTTGGAAAGGGATTTTGACAGTCAGGATGGCCATAAGCAAAGGGATGAGTTAAAGAAAAAACTTTGTGATTATCTTGAAGTCAACATTGGAGATGATAAAAAGCCTAGGTTGATAAAAGTAAGCAATACTACCCCTATAGATGAAAGGAATGAAATCATTAATTTATTAAAATAATATAGGGATGTCTTTGCCTTCAGTTATGATGAGCTCAAGGTCTATAGGGAGGAAGTGATTCAGCATGTAATTCCTCTTAAGAAAGAAACTAAACCCTTTAGACAGAAGTTGAGGTAGTTAAACCCCAAATTATCTCCTTTGGTCCAGCAGGAGTTATAGAAAATACTATAAGCAAGTATTATTTAACAGAATAGACATTCTTCTTGGTGTTCAAAATTGGTTGTTGCTAGGAAGAAGAATAGGAAAATTCGTATCTGCATTGACTTCAGGAACTTCAACATTTCTTTCACAAAAGATAACTACCCCCTCCCCAAGATGGAAACTCTACATCAAAGGGTTACAAGACCAAGAATTATTTCCATGCTTGATGGTTTCTCGGGTTATAATCAGGTCAGATTAAAAGCAAAAGATAGGCATAAGACAACTTGTACTACTATATGGGGAGCTTTTGAATATCTCAGGATGCCATTTGGTTTATCAAACTCTAGAGCTACTTTTCAACGAGCTATGGATTATGCCTTCAGGGGGTTGATTGGTAAGTTAATTGAAATATATCAAGATGATCTAACAATCTTTTCTAAGGATGGTAAAAATCATATAAACCACCTTAGATAAAGACTCCCATATGTGAAGTTTCGGTCCTTATTAGCCTAGATTATGAGAAGGATTTTCAGATCTTCTCTTTTTCCTCTAAAGACACAATTGTTGGTGTGTTTCTTCAGAAAAATGACCAAGGCCATGATCAACCTATTGCTTATATGAGTAGGGCCTTGCAAAATTCAGAGTTATAGTATCCCATGTTTGAGAAACAAGCATATGCCTTAGTCAAGTCACTCAAACATTTCATATCCTTCATCGTATATTCCAAGGTGATTGGGTATGTCCCTATTTCTGTGGTTAAAGATACATCATCTCAAGTGGAAGGATGAGGCTCAAGGGGTAGATGGATTGCTAAAATCCAAGAGTATGATTTGGAGATTAGACCAACAAAATTGATTAGGGGTCAAGGCCTAGCTAAAATGTTAACAAAAAGCAATGAGAAGGCCTTGGATATGGTTAACCAAATCAACAATAAAGATTGGCATCCTAACTTATTAAGCTTCGAACAAGTGGAATGGTACAAAGACATCATCTTTTATATAAAAAATCTAACTTGTCAAAGCCATCTAGTAGGACACAAGAAAAGGGCTCTAAGATTAAAATCTTCTAAGTATGTCCTTACTAGAGATGGGTTAGGATGGAAGAATCTTGATGGAGTTATCCTTAGATGTGTGGATGACATAGAGTCAAAGAAACTATTGGATGAGTTCCATGGAGGGTTTTGTGGTGGACACTTTGCTGCTAAAACTACTGCCCACAAAATCCTTAGAGAGGGATTTTATTGGCCCACTATATTTTTAGATGTGCATAAGTTTTTTAGGAGATGTGAGTCATGTCATATTTTCATAGGAAATCAAAAGTTAGCATCACTCCCTTTACAACCAGTGGTGGTTGCATCACCTTTTTAGTAGTGGGGTTTGGACTTCATCGGGAAATTTAATGATAACTCAAGTAATGGTTATTCATGGGTTATTACAACAACATATTACTTTACAAAGTGGGTTGAATTCATTCCAACAAAGTCAACAACTGAAAAGGTAGTGATGGATTTCCTAGAAGACAAAATAATAACTAGATTTGGGGTCCCCTCAAAAATAGTGACAGATAATGCCAAGGCCTTTTGTTTAGCCATGATGTCATTTTTTTTCTTCAAGTATGGAATTATCTTGTCGTATTAATCATATTACTATCCCCAAGTAAATGGTCTAGTAGAGTCAAGTAATAAAAATTTAATGACCATTGTTAAGAAAATAGTTGGTGATAATAAAAGATCTTGGGACAGTAAAATCAAACATGCATTATGGGCTGAAAGAATAACAAAGAAGGAAGCTACTAGAAAGAGTATGTTTGAGCTGGTGTATGCATTGGAGGCTAGGTTTCCAGTGCATCTTAGACTCCCTACTTATGGGTCAGTTAAGGACACTTCCACAGAGCAAGATGCAGTTCAGAACAAGGTCAATCACATCATTGAGTTAGATGAAATTCGGCGAAGGGCTTATGATCAGAGTTGCATAAATCATAACAAGGTTAAGAAAGATTTCAACAGGTCATCTAGATAGAGAGAGTTCATTGTTGGGGATACAGTTTTATTATGGGATAAAGGAAGAGAGAAACCTAGAAAATGTGACAAAATTGATAGTTTATGGCTAGGGACATATTTGATCAGGGAAATAGCAGGGCCAAATTCTTTTCATCTCATCCATTTGGATGGTTAGCCCATAAACATTCCAAGGAATGGGAAATAGTTTAATTTATTTTACATATGATGGGGAAAAATGGTGTCTGAATGGAAACCCTTTGTAACGTATCTCTAACATTTCTCCTTATATTTCATTTTTGTATTTTTTCATTCATTATGTAAATATGTACTTAAAAATTTATTTTGTACAATAGATTTCATTTGTTGTAAAATTATAATGTTGTATTTTAGATATTTCATTTTTTAAATGTTGTTTATAGCATTTCATTTTGTATAATGTATTCTAATGTTGGTTATTGGTGTGCACTCTGGTGAGCACTATATTTTGTAGGTGTTGGATTCTTGTATGCTCTATGTCTCAAGTGAGAAGATCAAACACACATCCCCACATGGAGCTAGATGTTGACTGCCCATTTAGCATAGGTGGTCAAATCATGTTCTATGAAGAGATGCATTAGCAGATGCCATGTTGTCGAAGACTTTTGGTCCTATAGGGAAATGTTTGGCCCCAACACTTTATTTTGTAACTGGGATTTCCATGCTCCTGCATGGGTTAATAATGTAATAGGTCTGAATGAGTCATATCTAGGTCAGTTACCTTGGGATCAGTTCAATGGGAGAATTCCATTCACCAAGGGTTTTTTATCCTCAGGTTATCAATTGGGCTTTTCATCCTTATTGATTTCCCTTGAGTTTTTCCCTCACACTTACAATAAGTCCTCCAAAGTGGTGAAGGACGTTCTAGTGGGCTTATGTTTTGGTAAATATTATAGGGAATAATTGTAAATGGCCATGCAAAACATCTTAGAGAGTCTCGCGGAATTCAATCGAGTCTAGATTAGTTTTTTTTAATTAATTATTTTTTCCTAAGTTTGGAGGATTAATTATTTAATTAATTAATTAATTTTGAGAAATAATTGTAAAAACTAGGTCTTGGAATTTTTGATAGGGGTATTTGTGCTCAAAATAAATGGAATAGCACCTCCTACACCCATATACAAAGTTTCAGCTCAGTTGAACAACTTTAGCCATGGGTTAGTCCACCTGGAGTGTCAGTCAGTCTAAAACAACAATTTTAATTGCTAATGTCCAAACATGGAAAAAATGTAAAGTTGTAATAATGAGTTAGAGGATGTGAAAAGGTGAAATGATGGTTAGAGAGAGCCTCCCCAAGAATAACATGATCCTTTCATCCTTTTCCAACCTTTTCTAACCCTTTTCCACTTCTCCTAAATAAAAAGATACGCCCCCCTAGGGGGATTAACGTTTTTCCTAGTAGGGAACATTGTAACTTGGTTTTAAGTGTGTGGGGGGATCTCCTCTCACATGATTTACCCTCATTTACCCCCCATGTCCCCTTATATAGTGTTCTCACACTCCAAGTCTCATATCTCACCCTCCATTTCATCCCCCCATCCTAAGAGGTGCGCTCTCCAAGAGGAGTTACTCCCCCCTCTTCTTGAAAACTAAAAAAATATTTAAAAAAAAATTATTTTAGATCTTTCCTCTACCTTGGAATCAATCCCAAGGCCTCCTACACTCATTTTTCTTGATCCCAACATTTTCCATCTCTTCTACACCCTAGATCTATTTTGGAGACCCTAGGTGGTGAGTCCTAGCCTTGAGATCTACTCAATTACTTGGTGGTGGACACTTGGCATTGATCCAAGGGAGGTAGGTTTTACTTTCCAAGTATAAATAGATCTCATTTCTCTTCCCCAACTCACCATATCTTGATCTATTGTTATGCTACTTGATTTTCCAATCTCTCTCTCTCTCTCTCTCTATCATTCCATTTTTCCATTCTTGCTCTTAGGGTTTTGGAGTGAGTACTCTCTAAGATATATTTTCTTGAGTAATAAAGAAAAAAATTTGGAGGACTATTGGAAGAGTTATGCACATGCTTTTTCTTTCCATACACATGGGGTAATCTTATTCTAAATATTTTTTTGGTTGATTGCATCTTTGGATCCTAAGGTTAAATGTTATTTGGGTAGATATAGTAATGCACATGCTTGTAGATCTATGTATCTTGAATGCTTAATAGGATAGAAATGTCATATTGTTAATGCATGCAAGATATTGTCTATCATATGCTATCACTTTTCAAGATCTTTCCAGGTTTAGCTTCAAGGCATCATTGGGAACACCTCGATTACGAAAGATCCTTTGAGCCATACTCAAACTCCATCTATTTCTCAACTTTACTCTTCATCTATATTTTTGTTCACTCTCATACATTTCAGCTATCATAGCTTATGTTAGATAGGTCATTTCTATATACATTTTATCACTTTTTCTTATGGGAATCTTTTTCCCTCAAAAGCAAGGTTCTCCTCTCACTTTTCTTGGTTGTGTGTAGATTTCTTAGCAGGGGACGCCTTCCTGGTTTTGTAGGTATCATATCTGGTTGAGAGGAGTCTAGGTTGCTTGAAGGACTTCCACACAACACCAAAGGGCCCTCCAAGGGGTTTGGTAGCTATCTCTCAACCCACCCTTTATTTTTCTTGCATTTTGTATGTTTTTCCTTCTTTTACTTGTTTGCTAGAGGATCATAGTGTAGGAGGAGAAGTGGTATGAGCTCCTCCCACTTGTGAGATCTTGGGTAGGTAGGACATGGCTTAGATATTGATTTTTTTTCCATTTTTTAGCCTTCTTTGAGGTAGGACGTGAGGTTTAGAAGGTGAAGGGAACCTTCTCAACCTAGGACGTGGGGTAGCTTGGTTTCTTGGATTGCTTGTTTTCTTTCTTGTTTCCTCTCTATATTCTTTCTTGGATTTGTTGTTGCTTGCTTATATCTACATCATTATTGTCTAACGTAAACAAGATAACTAATCACCTACCTAGTTGGGAGAAGAATACCCCAATAGGTTAGGCTAACCTTCAATGTGTTATTGATCTAAATGCTTAGTATTTTGATACACATGTTCTAGATCTAGATCAAACAACTAATAAATACCTAGCATAATCCTATTGGGCCTCTTAAGAAACTAAAGTAGATCTCATGCATGTTTATTTCTTCAAGTGCTTTTCTCTAGGCTCCTACTTAGATCTCAAATCTTAAATGTTTAAGTGCTCTAGAATTTGATGGTTTATTTCTTCATTGCATAAATCATTGATGTTATTGGCCACATGCTTAAAGTAACTTGTTTATAAGTAGTTATGTAAGAAATACATCTCTCGTTATTTACACACTTAATGCTTTCATTCTTAATGATCTCATATGTGGTGTAAGTGTGGTTGATTTATTGCTTGGCAAGTTGTCCTTGCCCTCATTTGTTATTCTTTTTGCAAGCTATATAAATTGTGCATCGAGTGACTTGTGTTCACATAGCATATATGTGTTAATTCCTTTCAATTCACAAGCTTAAACAATACAAATTTAAGGCCAAAGTGAGTTTCGGCCATATCACTAAATTGCATCTTAAAAGTGTCATAAAACTCTCAAAACACTCTAATAATCACCTAAAAGTCTACCTAATCAACTTATATACTTAATAGACTATTTAGGGTACCTTAGACAACCATCTTCACCATCTAAAATGGGGCTTGAGGGAAACAACAGAGGGTAGTGGTAGGGGACTGCCCCGTGGCGCACCAAGTGTATGTCCTCTCTCGGAAGTACTCTTGTTTTGGGATGACTGTTTCTGCTAGGGTTGGCCTCATTTCCATAGTATCTTGAGCATCCAACAATTATTTGGAAATAGCAGGAGGAGGCTTTGGTGAAAGCTAATTAAAAATTGATAAATCTTAAGAAATCCTAATAACTATATCCTACACCAAACTTAATAGAATACTTGGGGGTTTAATAATTAAGAGTGTGGACTATCTTTGATAACCTTAACAATTTTTGTGCTAAGTCTTGCAAATCTTCTTAAGTTGTTGTTGCTCTTGATGTTTTCTTGATATTGATGTGTTGGTGATGATCCATTGAATATGTGGTGATATGATGTAATGCTCTAGTCTTTTGATATCCTAAATGCATAGAATTTAAACTTGGTTAGCTTGTTGTTGTAAATCTATCATTCTTTAAATTGTAAATCTTGTAAGTGATTGTACATGATATTCTATAATTGGATTTATTCTTTTGTAATTTTTTTAAGTAATTGATAATCTTTTGTAAAGAACTACCCTTGAACATAATTGACCCCTTGCCCAATTTTTGGGCACTAGTCTTAGTTGACCTAGGGAGAAGGCTTGCTTTTCATGCTAACCCTTGCATCTTGCATGGTTGCCTTAGCATTTTAGGAATAGAATCCCCCAAACCTTGTAAATAATTAAAACTAACTCCTAGAACTTGACTTAATTCATTTAGTAACTAAGGTCTACCCCCTTTGGATTCCCTAGGAGTAATCCTAGACAGAAGAGGTTCCAGTCAAAGTGGTAGTGTGGACTATGAGCCTAGGCATTGTGCCTCCAAGGACACACTAAGTGAGTTGGACTTAGCTCACGTTTGCAAGTGTGTATAAGGACATAAACAATGAGCAAGTGAGTTGTGTGTCTAAGTGAGGTGCTAGCCTCCTTATTTATATTATACTAGCACATGTGAAGTGTCTCTTCACTGGCAGGGTCGACTTCTCCAACTGGGTGGTTATAACCACCTTTAATATTTTCTAGGGCCTCTTTAATATCTCTTGGGTCTGAATTCTTATTACACCTATTATAATTATCATTTGACCAATCCACAAAAGGGGATTTGGTTCTATTACAATAGCCGACATGATCAATCCACAATGGGGATTGATCCAATGAATAATATATCAAATAATAATAATAATACTCTTTGTAGTTACATTATTTCAACACTCCCCCTTAACAAGAAGGGTATTCTTCAACAAAATCATGTGAGAGAGAGAGGAAAACATCATCAACAACATCAAGTGGGTGAGAGGACAACATCATCAATATCATCTTGGAACACTAATTGGCATATCTATAAATCATCAGAAGTTTTCTTCATCGGTAGCATCGTCATTCTCAAAGGAATGCCATCATCATCTGCATCAATATCTATTAGTATAAAAACTAATACATCATCATCATCACATCACAAGGCTGGCTCATCATAATACAAGAATGGATTTATGTCACAGTTGTCAAGCCGAAAGCTCAGTACTCGTCTCATCTCAATGTCTTCATTTACGTCACAACACTCAGGATGGAAGAAAGATACTAGATTTGCTTTACGTCACAACTATCAAGATGGAAGCAGAGTACTAGTCTCATCTCATCGTCTTGCTTTGCATCACAACACTCAAGCTGGAAGCAAGATACTCGTTTTGCTTTACGTCACAACCATCAGGTCAGAATCAGGATACTAGGATGGATTTACATCACATCTATCCATCTAGAAGCTCAGTGCTAGTCTCATCATATCATCTTGATTTATGTCACAGCCATCAGGTTAGAAGCAAGGTACACATCCTTCTTTACATCACAACCATCAGGTTGGAAGTAGGGAACTAGACTTGCTTTATGTCGCAACTATACAACCGAAAGCACAGTACTAGTCACACATCATCTTGCTTTACATCACAACCATCAAGTCGGAAGCAAGGTACTCGTTTTGTTTTACGTCACAACCAGCAGGTCGAAAGTAGGATACTAGACTAGCTTTACATCACAGTTATCTAGTTGGAAGCACAGTACTAGTCATATCACATCATCTTACTTTACATCACAACCATTAGGTCGGAAGAAAGAAATGTCTCATCACAACATCTACTCGCTCATTCAAAGAGGGTCCTTTCAGACTATACCAAGATTATCTTGAAACTACTCAAACTTTATGCTAGATAGTGGCTTGGTCAACACATCAGCAACCTATTCATTTGTGCTAATGTACTGGAGCTTTAAGGCTCCTCTCTGCACCATGTCACAGATGTAATGATAATGGATCTCTATGTGATTCAACCTATCATGGAATACAGGATTCTCTGTCATCTTTTTGCATCTCTGGTTGTCACATAGAATCAATGTTTCTCTCATCTCTAAGTCAAATAGGTCGATCAACAACTTTCGAAGCCATATAGCTTCGCAGCTGGTAGAACATGTAACAATGTATTCTACTTCCACTGTGCTGAGAGAAATACTAGATTGCTTCCTACTCTTCCATGAGATCATAGCTGAACCCAAACTGAAACAACATCCTAAAGTGATTTTCCTATCAAAAATACTTCCTGCCCAATCTACATCAGTATATCCACTCAATGTGAAATCATGATATACATCATAGCTAAGACCATAATCTATTGTACCTTTAAGGTACCTCATCACATGTTTTGCAACCACTAGGTGAACACGTCTGGGTTCTACCAAAAACTGACTTGAGGTGTTCATGGAAAAACAAATGTCTGGTTTGGTGTTCGTCAGGTACATCAGCGATCCAATAATTTGTCTATACAGTGTGGCATCAACCAATTCTGACAAAGTATTGACCATCAGTTTCATCTTCACTTCCATGGGTGTATTCATGGGCTTGCATTCCAACATGTTGAATCTCTTCAAGATTTCGACCATGTACTTCCCTTGGTTAAGGAAGATCCTCTTAGGACTTTGCCATACCTCAAGACCTAAGAAATAATTCGTTAGGACAAGGTCTTTCATTTCAAATTATGAGGCAAGTCTCTTTTTACATTCAGTGATGATATTTTCTTCTCCAGTTAAGAATAAGTCATCCACATATAGCAGTAAGATTACTAGCTCATTGTTCACGATTTTGAAGTAGAGGTTAGAGTCTTCTTTGCTCTTGGTAAATCCTGAGATCATCAAGAAACTGTCCATATGGCCATACCAATCTCTAGGATCTTTCTTCAATCCGTATAAGGCTTTCTTCAATCTACAAACATGAGACTTCATGTCTTCAACCTCAAATCCTTGAGGTTTCTCTATATACACTTCCTCTTCGATGGCATCATTTAGGAAAGTTGTCTTCACGTCCATCTGATGTAGCTTCCACTTCATCTTAGATGGAAGAGCTATGATGATTCTGATCAAAGTGTATCTGGCCATACGAGTGAATGTCTATTAATAGTCAATTCCTTCCTTCTAGGAAAAGACACGAGCAACAAATCTTTCTTTATACTTTTCAATACTTACATTAGCATCATTTTTTATTTTGAAGAGCCATCTGGAGGATACCACATCTTTATTCTTCGGTCTGGGAACTATTTCCCATACTTTGTTCTTCATTATGGATTGGTATTCCTTTGTCATGGAATCTTCCCATTCTTTCCTCTGAATGGATTCTTCAAAGAAAGTAGGCTCCTCTGCTAGGAGATCACACATCAAAGTCATATAATTGGAGAATGGCTTTGGTCTTTTCACATGTCTCATAGTTCCTTGGGGAACACCGTACTTCTCTCCATCTTGAATAATCTCTCTATCCCAAGATAGATTTAATTTATGGAGTATTTTCATCTGAGGACGTTCTTTCACTTCTACTATATCATGGTATTCTAGAAGTTCCTCATCAGGGGAAGTTACAACTTCCCTCACTGGTTTTAGAGCTCTAGGAACCTCCCTCATTGCAGTACTAGGGATTACGGGTTCCTCTTCATATAATTCTTCAAGATGGAATAATTTAGATTTCTTTAGCACTACATCCTCATAAAAGGTCACATCCATGTTGATCTCAATGTGATGTTGACCTGGTATATAGATTTTGAAGGCCTTGGAGACCTCACAGTATCCTACAAATATTCCCTTATTTCCTGAAGGGTCCAACTTGTTTCTCTTTTCTTTAGGTATATGAATAAACACTGGACAACCAAATATTTTGAGATGGCTTACCTCTGGCTTCTTTCCAGTGAACATATTTTCCAATGTCTTGAGCCCAAGTGCAGTATGGGATAATCAGTTCTGCACATATACAACTACCATTGCTACTTCTGCCCATAATCACATAGGAAGATCTTGATCATGGATCATAGTCTTCACAACTTCTAGTATGGTTTTGTTCTTTCGTTCAACTACACCATTTTGTTGGGGATTATAGGGAGTAGTGAGTTCCCTCTTGATCCCAACATCTTTGCAGAAGTTCATGAACCATTTTGAGGTATATTCTCCTCCATTATTTGACTTGAGTATCTTAATCTTCATTTCAGAAAGGTTCTCTATCAAGGCTTTGAATTCCTTGAACTTGTTGAACACTTCATCTTTAGATTTGAAGAAATATATCTAGGTTTTATGAGAGTAATCATCAATGAATGATACATAATATACATACACGCTAATGGAGGATGATGGCATTGGGCCACATACATCTGAATGAATGAGTTCCAAGACTCCTTATGTCTTTCTTTCCCTCTTCAGAAATGGGTTCTTGATGTTATTCCCTTGTGCACATCCATTGCATATGCCTTTATGGTCACCTTTGAGTTCTAGTAAACCTGTGAATGCTTTGCATATGTATGGTAGTTCTTTGTAGTTGATGTGGTCTAACCTTATATGGAAAAGTTCACATGAGTTTTCAATGGCGTGGATCATGGCAACCTCTGAGTGACCCTTTAGTTTATACAAGCCATTTTCTTCACTTCAAATGATGATTGATTCATTTAAGGTTTATCCTTTAGCCCACATAATAACTTCTCCATATATAAAGGCAACTATGAAGCCTTTCTTTTCTAAATATGAAATGGAGAGTAGGTTCTTGTTCAATCCTGGTACATATAGTACGTCCTTTATTTTTAGTGAATTCCCTGAATTCGATTTATGGTTTGATTCTCCCACTGCCTTGATGGGATATTGGTAATAATCTCCAAGTGTCACTTTCTGAGAAAACTTCTTTTCTGAGATACAAGAGAGAATTTTTCTTTGTCATGTCATGTGCTTGGATGCAGCACTATCAAGGAGCCAAGTGTCCTCTCTGGGAATTACAGATCCTGAGAGGGCTGAGATCATGACATGGTCTTTGATTTTCTCTCTTATCATCTTTGCGAGTGGCTCTTCATCTTTGACTACATGGGTATGGAGCCTCTTATGTTTTCTCTTGTATTCTTCTCATCTGGTTGGACAAAACTTTGCAATGTGTCCAATCTTGTCACAATGATAGCATTGTACAGATGAGTAGTCCCTTTCCTTTCGTTGTCCTTTCTTCTAAAATCTCCTTGGATGAGATTCTTTATGATTAAATTTGTTTCACTATTGAGGATATTTATGAGTCTCCTTTTCGAAGTAGTGTTTCTTCCTTCCTTATTTGGTATGAGTAGCTAGGGCTTGATCATCATCTCTTGCTAGTAATGCTTCACGATTTGCTACTCCTGTTTCTTCTTGGATACATTTTTCCCATAGACTATCAAACTTCATTTTCTTCGTTCTGGCACATATCGTTTGGATGAATGCATCCCAAGGTCTTGTGAGACCATTTAGGGCTGTCATTATGAGTTCATATTCGTCTATGGTATCTCCAATAGCTTCTAACTATTCTTTGAATTCTGAGATTTTGGAGAAGTATTCCTGAATCGTTTCTCCTTTTTTCATCCTTGTATTCTTCAGTTGAGTTCTTAGATTCATCTTCCGATTTATGTTCCTTCCTTCATATAGTCTATTCAAGGCATCAAAAATTTCTTTCAGATTCTTATTAGATGACACATAAGGAATCAAGTGCTCTTTTATTGAATCTGCAATGATTCTTTTGGCCCTGATTGTGTCCTTTTGATGATTTTCCTTTTCTACAGCATCGACGTGTTCCAATACTTCTTCTTTGATGAATCTTTCTAGGGAATTCTCTTCCAGAATGAGGCCAATCCTATATTTCTAGGCACACAATGTTTCCACTCCTTCTAGCTTGTCAACAAGCTTAACGCTTAGCTAGGAAAATGACCGATAAATGAAAAGTGCTCAAAATCAAAATATGAACTTACCAAGAGGTGCACTTGGCTGAGGTGAGTAGCTTGGTGTGTTTGGATCTGAGAAAATCCAACTTTTTCTCCTCCAAATTTGATCTGTAGATTTCTAGATTGGTTCTTCTAGTACCTCTGGTACTTTGGTACTTCTGGTACTTCTGGTACACTATTTTTTTGGTACCTTGTGAAGCTAGGGTTTCACTTCCGGGAGATACATCCACTGAAAAGGTGTGCTAAGAGTGCCAAAGTGATCCTTAGGGGAGGGCACACTTTTCTAGATGGTTTTGGGGATGAAAAGAATCACCATCGAAAAGCCCTAATTTTCTTGTACGACAATAGTGATGTTTTTCACTCTTGTGAAAGATGATTCCTTCAACTTGGCTCTGATACCATGTTAAGGTTTAAGCCATTATTATAGTTGTAATGTCCCCAAGGCCAAGCCAAGTTGTAAATCTTGTTTACAAAATGAGTTGTAAAAATGTTTTATAGGCTGGTGAGCCAAGTTTATATAAGTTGGTGGGCTTATGTGATTATTAGGCCGGAGAGCCTAAGTGTTGAAGGCCAAGAGCCTGATTTTGTACATGTATCTATGCACATTATTAATAAAATTATAAACACCACTGTGTGCAGACTGACCACGATGAATGAGTGATGGGGGACCAAGCTTCCACAAAGTGGGCAAGGGATTAGGGGCTGGAAGGTGGGAAAATGGAATAAGTGTTGAGACTAGGGGCTAAGCTTAGGGGCTTAAGTCCTTGGGAATAATATTTTAATATTATTCCAAAAGACATGTGAATAATATGTTTTATCCTATGTTCTTTTTGGAAGGACAATAAACTGCCAAATGGAAGGAACGCATGTTGAAGGAATGCATGCAGTTGCATGGGTGACAAGTGTCAACCCAGCCACATGCAAATAAAATGGATGAGATGAGCCATGTTGGGGGTTCCTCCTCCATTCTACCCAACCGTCTCAATGTGAATGATCTTACCTCTGCAAGAATACCCTTGTGCAACCCTAAAATCTAAAAAGCTTGTTGTTGGGCACTTTAATCATCCAATTGAATGGAAAATCAAAGTGTTCAATATAAATTGTCAACCCAGGGAAGTCTGTTATTTCAACATAATTATGCACAGTCTATGCTAGATTATGAAAGAATATCTAATCTAATTGCAGTAGGGAAGTTCTTTTCAACAAAAACAAACAAACAATATCACTAACACAATTTTGCTGATATAGTTGGAGTGCTACATAATTAAAATCTCAATTACAATCTAAACTGATGAATATATAAAAACCTTGAATTGCCTACCCTAATCTCGCTTCCTAAATTACTTTTGCAGGAAGAAACTATGTACTATTGCAGAAAGGAAATCTACTTATTGCAAGAAGCTACTTCACACTTTTATTTCTCAAAACAAGATTTTAACCTAATGCAGAAAAAGGAAAAGCAGTTCTCCAGACATGTTCAACAACTGACTTGTAATTTTCATGAGACCAATCTATGTGCATTTACCAAGAAGGAACTAAACTATAACAGTAGTTATATTCAGAAATATCTAACAGTTAAACCATTTGCAATGAAAATGACTAAATCTAGAATTTGAAATAGAGGGGAATCAATGAGGAAGGTGGGCCCTTTCCTTCTCACTAAATCCACTCAAAAAGATAGGTTACAGTTTACTAAAGAAATTCAATCCACTTCTTCATTTAATTCCCAAAAAGATGTTTGTGTACGATAATCACTACTTCTTTAGTTCAAGGAAAAAGACTAACAACCCTTTACATTACAAAATCTATGCTATTTAAAGTTAGAATCATTCAATGTTAAAAAATAGAACAGTCTTCAGAATCCCTGATTCTCAGGCTGTTCATTAGATATCATTAATACAAAATCTTGAATTCTCCTTTATCAGCATTGTGAGCCAGCATTCTAATCAGCAAGTGTTGCACCAATCGTATCACAATAGGACTGGTGGCGTCTATTGTAACAGCTTCTGAGATTAACAAGATTCTGTCATAGCAGTTTTGTAACAACTTCCAGGATTGATGGGCATTCGTTGCAGAAGTCATGTAATAGCTTCTAGGATTTGGCGCATAGCTGTAACAACAACGAGTTTCTCAAAGTGGATTGTTCTAACATTTTGATCATTAGTTAAATCATTTAATGGGTAAAATAAGTGAACATTATCAATCAAACATGCTAAGTAAATGAAAATATAAAATTAAGATGAATACTTCATACCTTAGGAAAAAGGGTCTTGGTGCTCGTTATAATATCCATTTAGCATAGGAATGAGAAGGTTGAATGATCAAAAGGTGTAGTGAAAAAGGGACATTCCAGGGTCCTAACATACCCCCCAATTGAAAACATTTAATGTCCTTATGCAAAACACATTCAAACCTTACTTTGTAGCTAAAGTAGATCAATATCTCTTCCAGTGCAAAATTGTTAAGAGAAATTTTTAAGTGTCGGTAATGAAGAATGTTGTGTCAAAAAGAAAATTTGTTGTGTCAACAATCTGTTTGGGTTTCTTTATTCTTGAGAATAGGATTAGTTTGAGTTTCCCAAGTAACAAATCATGAAGGAAACAAAGGTTCTTGTTTGCAAGCTTCTGGTATACCAGGAGCTGATTTATGACGTTGAGATCTCCTCTGTTTTACTGATTTTTGTGTAGAAGGAAGTCCATGTTCAGTCTTGATTGATACATTTGTTGGTCCTCTAGCCACTGGAACATTGACTACCTCATATCCTGCCTCATAGTAAATGTTTCCACACTCAAAACACATGAGTTATTTTTATCTGCCCATAACAACTTTTGTTACTGCTAGGATGTCCAAGGTTATGCCTTCTGGATTCTTCTATCAAGCAGTTGCCACTTCCTGTTTTAGGGTCTGTAACTCTTCTTTGAGGTTATAATTTCTGTTATTACTGTAGCGATCCTATAATTTTATGTTTTCTTGATATTTTTCTCTATTTGGAAAAATAATTGGGCAAGTAGCACATCCTCAACATGTTGTGGAGATGGTTCTTGTGTAACAGCTGTGGCTGTCAGGACTAATTCTTGTGGAGCAATCTCAACATGGACAATTGGTTCTAATATTACTGGCTCTGGTGGGACAATCTTCTGTAGAGAAGCTGGTTCTTGTGTAACAGCTATATCCGTCAGGACTGGTTCTTGTGAATCAATCTCGACGTGGACAATTGATTCTTATGGAACTTTCTTTACATCAACCATAGAGAATAGTGGACAAAGAATAAGAATGGCCTGCTCCATATCTTGCCTTCCAATTGCAGCTTCAACAAACCTGGTGGACCTGTTTTTTCTCTTGGGTAAAGTAGAAACAAAAGTAGTGGTTTTCTTCATCGTTGTTGGAGGAGGAACAGGGTGTTCTTCCTCAAGAACACAAGGAGAATATTCTAGTATGTTGGGGTCTGCGATGATCTAGATGTCTTCAACAGACATAGGATGCACAGAATCATCGGGCAACACTGATGATTCTACTACGAATTGAGTACATTCATTTTGAAAGGAGAAGATAGTTTCTTGTAGTTTTGGGCAGAAAGTAAAACCTGGTATTCGTACCCCTGTAGAATTCTCAATCGCAGTAGCCAAAGGGTTCTGATTTGATGTTGATCCTATTTGATCAATGGATCTCCGAGGTTTTCCTTTGAATGGACATTTCCTTTTCTGCGAAGATGCACAGGTAATGAAAGTAGGTGCTTGATCAGCTGTAGCAGTAATAGGAGAATCATGTGTGATTGTAGCAGCAATAGGAGGGTTCTGTGTGATAGTTGGTGCCATAGTAGAGGGGGTAAGCAGTCTTGATGTTATAGTGGATCGTGTTATCCTTGTTCCCTTTTTATGTGATGCAGAGGTAAGAGAAGGGGTTTTGTTGTCATAGACAGCGGGTAGGATTTCAATAATCGGTGTATCAACCAAGTGTTGTGATTGTGGTTGAGCAGTTGGCTCTTCATCTATTTGTTTGTCCACAACTATAGGCTATTGTAGTGTAAATTCATGGAGGCTTGTCTATCTGGTGCCAAGATGGATTCAGATTATACGGTTTCTTTTCTGAGTCATCTTACGAACAATGACATTAGGGGTTTGGACTGTTGTTGCAGCCGAGGGTAGAGGCTCTGGAAGAGGTCCATGGGTTGCATTTTCAAGGACTGGTACAATTCTTTCTGGATTTATAGACTATAGTTGGTCTACTACAATAGGTAATGGGTTATTGGAAATGCCCATACCTCTACGAATTAATAGGCTGATGAGTTTATGATTAGAAATGCATTTCTTGGGGCTCTTGGATTTTTTTACAAAACTGGCCATGTTATGCAATGAATGTAGGAGAAAATAGGGAATGTTTATCAATTTCTGATGTCACAGATGTGATAATAAGATGAAATCAGAAAAACAAACAACTTGGTATCATCCTTCATAGGTGTTCTACCTTTTTAAAAAATTTGCAACTTTCCCCCATGGCTCTGGTAAGGAATTAATGTCTACACCTATGCCCTTGTTTTGAACTTGCTCATTGTTGATGAGGAACCCCTTCTGTGCATATGAAAGATGTGTTTTTATGTTAAACCATCAGTCTCTTGTTCTTGGAAACCCTGTTACAGTAGCAATGCTTGCTTCTGTCACTGGAATCCTTACCCCATTCACCATGGAATACCCTTTAGTAAGATTTTGACTAGACTCCAATACCTCATCCTCACTAAACTCTTTAAACTTCTTAAAATACAATATCTAGCTGGCTTGAAGAAATATTTGGTAGGACTCTGGGTGTAGTAGAAAACTGTCCAGAGTTGCGGGTTCATATCTCACAGTTGATCCTCCCATGATGTTTCTTGAGAGTTAGAGGCACGTAGGAGGAGAAACTATCACCTAAATCAGAGATGCAATAAGCTCGAACATGGTTTGCAGAGAGAATACAGTGTTTTAGTTTAAAAAAGTGTGGGTGGAAAGGTGGTGGAGGTGTGTATAAAATTCGGAATAAACGGCTAAATTTATGTTTCCCCCCCCAACTAAGTGGATTGGCTCTAGGTGTAATCGGTTAGTAAATAGGAAATCATGCATTTATATCTTCATTACTTTAATATGTAGGATTAATCACGTACCTCAAATATTACCGCACATAACGACCTATCGGAGTAACTGCACAATCCAACCGCCATCGGAATGGCATGTAATAGCTGGCATGATGAAGGATCATGATAGAAATGGCCACTTTTGCAGAGATGTAGTCCTTACTGTAGTGAGCCAACTAGATATTGCCAAATGTGAAGTCACGTCATAATGAAGCAACACTTTCAGATAGAAAGCATCAATATTGTCTAATCAGTGTTGTTGTTGCACAAAAGATTGGAGGGTTGGAGCCACAACATTGACAAAAAGAAAGAGTGGAGTGGCAAGAAAGAACAACAATAATTAGTGTATCAGTAGGTTATTTTTCAAAAATGTCAGAGGTAGGTGTAACAACGTTGAGATCAGACGATCTATTGGAAAAAGGTGGAACAACATTGAAATCGACCAATTTATCGGAAGAAGGTGTAACATCATTGAAATCGGTCAATTCATCGGAAAAAGGTGTAGTAGCATTGAAATCAGCCACTTCATCCAAAAAAGGTGTAGTAGTGTTGAAATCGGCCAATTCATCGGAAAAAGGTGTAGCGGCATTTAAATCGGCCAATTCATCGGAAAAATGTGTAGCATCATTGAAATCAGGCAAATGCTACCTTACCTCGATTCTAGGAAGTTTTTCAACTTCCATGAAGTCATCATTTCCTTATGTTCATCAAAATACTTGCACACACATAATTGCATGATACCTTTAAAGGCTTTATTAGCATAGTAAAGAAAATAGAAAAAATTCAACTAAAAACAAAGAAATGCAAATTTTGCTGAGATTATTTATATACAAAGTTTTGAGAAAAAGAAGTCCTAAAGTTTAGAAGGGGAAGGAGCAAGATCCTTTTCATTTAAGATTTGATAATTTGTATCAGTTGTTCAACTAGTTTTGAATTCTTTCTTGGGCAGTGGACGTTGATACAGATGCATGCAATGACCATTTCCATGTAAGTGTGTATTGGATCCATAAATAGTAATCAACTAAATTGTCCCATTGGGAAAGATGGTGTCGACCTCGTAAGGCCCTAGCCATCGTGTATGCATCTTTCCTTGAAATTCCTTAAAGCATGAATCATACAACAGAGCCCAATCTCCTTTCTAGAATAATTTCTTCTTAATGACTCGGTCATGCCATTTTGTTCTTTGTTTTTGAATCACTTTGGTTTTATGGATGGCGTCCAAACGCTTTTCATCAAGCTCATTGAGTTGCTACAGTCTGGATTTTTGTGCCATAGTCAAGTCAAGGTTGACTGCTAATGCATTTATTAAGGTTTTGATATTGAATTCAATGGGAAAAATAGGGCTTTTCCATATACCAACTCGTAAGGAGAAAAACTAGTTGTGCTCCTCCAAGTAGTTCGGTAAGCCCATAGAGATTCATGCAATTTGTCAGAACAATCCTTATGATTTTCTCTCACTGTTTTAGTAAGAATGGATTCGATGAATTTGTTGGTGCTTTCCACTTGGCCATTTCCTTGTGGATGGTATGGAGAAGCTATTCTACGTAAAACATGATATTTACTGAGTAGAGCTTCAAATTTATGTGATGTGAAAGGGGGTCCTCCATCAGTGACCAATTCTTTGGGAACGCCAAACCTAAAAATATATCTTTAAACAAGAATGCTAAGACAACCTCTTTTGACGATCTGATAAGTGATTTTTTCTCCACCCACTTAGTCATGTAATATGTATAGACTAATATATAGACTTTTTGATTGAAAGGTGGGTGAATGGGTCCTACAAAATCCATGGCCCATCTCTCAAAAGGTTATAACACTACCTAAGGCTGGAGCGTCATCTCATATCTGTGAGTTGGTTGACCCATGTGTTGGCATTTTTCACAAGTTTGGACATACTTCTTGGCATCTTGAAATATGCTGGGCCAATAATATCCCATCCTTAAAATTTTATGCCCGGTCCTTTTATCAACAAAATGAACCCCAAAAGGGTCATCATGGAAAGCTTTCAACAGATCATAAACCTCATCATCCCTCACACATCTCCTGATTTCTTGGTCCATGCATGTGTAGAAGAGGTACCCTCCTATCCAACTATACCTAGCACTCTTTTGAATAATTTTCCTTCTCTCCCTAGGAGATAGATGTGGAGGTACCTTCCCCGCAACGAGATAATTAGCAATGTTTTCATACCAAGGTGAATGATTAGATACTACAAAATTAGCAACCACATTTTCTTTTCCTAGTCTATCCACTATAGTGATGTCAAATTCTTGCAGTAGTAACAACCATCTTGTCACTCGAGCATGAGTAATAGATTTATTCATTAGATATTTTATGGTTGAATGATCAGTATGAATAAAAGTTGGGTAACCAGTTATATAATGCCTGAATTTATTGATTGCATATACTGCTACCAAGAATTCTCTTTCAGTAACTGCGTAATTTAACTCAGCAGGAGACATGTTCTTGCTGATATAGTAGATAGCGTAGGGTTGCTTGTCCTCATGTTGCCCTAGTACTGCACCAATTGTAGTGTTTGAGGCGTCTGAAGAAATGTGAGAAGGAAGAGCCCAATTGGGCCCTCTCAAGATGGGAGTTGTAGACAATGTCTGTTTAACATCTACAAAGGATAGTTCACAGTCGTCAATCCAACAAAAGTTAACATATTTTGTTAGTAAGAAAAATAATGGAGAGGCAAGTTTAGAGAAATTTTTAATGAATCGCCTGTAATACCCGGCGTGCCCTAAAAAACTTCTTACCTCTTTCTGAGTTGATGGAGTTGGAATGTCCAAAATTTCCTAGATTTTGGCTAGATCTACCTGAATCCATGCATAATATATGAAGTGTCCCAACACTACCCCTTCGTGCATCATCATATGGCATTTTCTATACTTAAAGAAAGATGAGAATGTTTACATCTTTTGAGCACTTTTTCCAGATTAAACAAAGCATCTTCAAAATTAGTCCCATAAGGTGTAAAGTCATCCATGAATATTTCCATACAGTCATTCACCATATCATAGAAAATACCAATCATAGCTCTCTGGAAGGTGGTTGGTGCATTACACAAGCCAAATGGGAGAACCTTGTAGGAAAATGTACCCCAAGGGCTAGTAAAGGTGGTTTGATCTTGGTCTTGTGGGGCAATTTGTATCTGGTTATAGCCACTGAATCCATCTAGGAAATAAAAATATTTTTTTCTGGCTAAGTTATTTAAAACCTGATCAATAAATGGCAGAGGGAAATGATCCTTCTGCGTTGCCTTTGATCCAGATTATTTTTGGCATGAAATGAGATTGAAGATATAATAAAGAAAAGCACAAAGATATCACATATATTCAATAATATAACAGAAATGTATTAGAGATGCAACCATAAACACAGATATACAATAATACATGATTTCTATTAATGAAATAAATGTACAGTGACTGTAAAAATACCAAGTGAAAGACTCGTTAGAATGGTGGTAGCTTATCTCTGAGAAGAGATGTGACGGCTACTTGCATTCACAAGAAGATGATTACAATGAGGCTCTGAAGGCCTTTTTACAATAAGCAGGAATGCCAAAAACCCTATGTTGTTGGGTATTTTACCCTACGGACTAATAAGCTAGGGTTCTAAGCCTATATGCAGATCATGACCCTTCAGATTTAACCTTTAACCTTCTACCCAAAATCTCAACCC
>JZKD02S2189354.1:1978391-1995185 GCA_000966675.3 Picea glauca | reverse complement strand
CTGGTTTGTTATACTTTCATAGATATAGACTATGGAAGATAGGGTTTTTGACTCATCCTGAAATCTGTTTTAAATGAGTCATCTTTGAATTTTTTCTATAATTTTATTTTAAGAATTTTCAGACACAAAATATGTGGAGACTAAGTATAAATTTCATAGCACATGTGGTCAAAATTTCAGGTTCTAGTTTGGTTTATTTTCTAAGATATAGTCCATTGAAAACAAGGTTTGTGAATAATCCTAAAGTTAGATATCTTGATATTTTCACTATAACTTTATTTTAATGAAGTTTCAGACTCTGAAATTTTCAGAATCCTGAATTAATATAGTGAAGTACATGTGGAAATATTTTTAGATTTATACTGATTGTATTTTATGATATATTGCTTGTGGAAGTTAGAGTTTTTGAACAAGTTATTTTCTGGTGATTTAAGAGATTTTCCCATGGTTATCAAGTTCATTTTAAAAAGGAAAATTTAGAGACATGTTCTGGTGTCTTTAAATAACACAAGATCTATCGTTAAATGATTAAAACTGCAGTTGGGGAATAAGACATGTAGGAAATAAACATGGTTTTATGTGGTTGGAAACACATTGTTTCACCTAGTTGGAAATGCTTGTTGGCACCCCTTCGAGTAGTACTGCATTAGACAGTACCTATAAAAGGAATCTCACTTCCACATACCTTTGGGTATATAGGAAGTTCCCTGGGTATACATGAAACCATTATTAGATAATAAATTTGACCATCTTGTCTCTATAGTACATTGAGAACACCACTTAGGGACACCACTCTCCAATACCTGCTAGCGAGAAATGACCTCCCTTTAAATACACCAGGGTTTAGAATGTAGGCAAAGAAAATAACCATCTAAAACCTAATTAATTCTCTATACTATACCAAACGTACCAAAACTAATATAAAGAAAGAAAAGAGAAAGGATATCGGGTAACTATACCTCTAATCCCATGTCTGGTGATGATCTCCTCATGCTTGGAAGTTCCACTGACTGCATGCCTCCTCCCAGGGTTGACCTGCATCCAAAGATTGACAAATATAGAAAGACAAACATGTTTTTCCATATATAAGTTAGGGTTATATGTTAGAATTCCAATCATAAACCAATAAATGTATTCAAGACACCATCATTTGGGATAGGAAAATGTAATTCTTTTATTCATAACATGAAGATTATACCTTTACAATCTAAGTCAGTTATCGTTCCATGAACCTGGTTCGGGCTCCTCTTCACCATGATCCAAGTGCACCTTATATGAACTTGTCCTCTCAACCTTCTGATCTCTTCTATGGAAGTGAATGGGTTAAATGGAGGAAGAAAGGGATAATGAGGGAATGCTGAGGCAATTTCTCACAAAAGTCAACAATATCTTGGGCAAAGAGGGGAAGTGAAATCAGACAAAGTTTCACTATTCTTATTTTTAGATATGAAATGAGACCCCAACACCTCCTTTTATATGCCAAAAGGATGGTTATTCGGTTGGGTGATGGGCTATAGCAGGTGGGTTAGTTGGGAAATCTCCAATAGCCCATCAATTTCAACGAATTCTTTGCAATTTTTTTATTTTTTTGCAACTTTTTCAAGCATCCACGGGATGTAATGGTGAAACATGCATATGTACGTGAGTTGTAGTGGTGAATAAAGTGTATGTACGTGGAATGTAATGGTGCAGGGCACGTACATCTTCAAAAATTTGTTTTTTTAAGAGGATCTTCTCAGCAATGCTTTGGAAAAAAATGCAGGTAAGAGGGCCAAGACCATGTATGCATGTGTAGGGAAATTTAGGTCTATAACAGATGTCCCCTAATGTGTGAGGTCAAAATATCAATTGATGGTTGAAATAAATTACATTATCTTCACCAATGTACGATATCGAGTGAGCCTGGGACCAGAGTTCGGGAGGTGCCATCTGCAAAAAACAATTGTCTCTCCGAGGAGGGCATACCCATGCTCGGGATGAAATAAATCATGGCTTCTAGTCAAATAAACTGCAAATCCATGTCATATAACTATATAAGGTGTAGCCATGAGCAATACACAATGGATCTACATCTCAAGACTAGTCGAAGATATACAAGTAGAGTATCCATTTTCAAGAAGCCAATGATGCCCGATGGCTGGAGAGGAGGCATTTAGATGTCGAACAACTACTTCAAGATCTTCAAAACTCTGGTGGGATTACAATGAAAGTGTATGACTTCACTACCCTGAGGTCTTCAACAAATCGTCATGAAAAAGAAAGAGGATAACGATGATCAGGCAGAGAACTTCGTTGATTTTGAATTAGGAATTGAATGGACTCTCGGGATGGCTGACTCATGAGGTCAAGAGACAAAATACATAAAGGCCGACTTAGGTTGGGTGAAACTTCCCTTGGAAAAAATCATGAAAGATGATCAGACTCAGGAAGCATGACATTGACATAAGTTCACGATGCAGGAGGCAATGGAAACTTTCCATGTGTTTGGAAGAGTAACCAAATGAAGGAGGACACAACTCTATGTAGAGAAAACAAATTCCTAAGGTCATACTAGATCCCAATGCTTGACAAAAAAACGAAAGGATGTTCTTTTTCCAAGGGAAACTCTTTGTGGTTCCAAAAAAAGAATACGTATTTCCCATCCCCTCTTTTTGGGATATTTGATTTTTTTGTCTTCTTCAATTTTTTAAGAGATTGGAAAATAATAAAAGAATGATACATTACAAAGGAGGAATGAGTGTCTCAAGTGATCATACTAGTTCCAAGCACAAGGAACATACTAATGCTTAGAGAAAGGAGACATGTGTAGGAAAAGGACACTCGGGGAAAATTCCTCCATGGGTCGAGGTGTTAGGTCGCAGAGGAAAAACATGTTACAAGGTTTGCATATAATGCATGCTTCAAAGGTTTAGTTGAGAGAAACATGGAGCCGACATTAGGTCAAATACGTGGAGATGAAAATGCAATTAGCAAGACACAACGAAATCCCCTTCAATCAAATTTTAATGACCCAAGAGAAGGTAAGCTCAATATTTGTTTCATGTTTAGAGAGTCTGAAAAAATGTAAAAGAAGACTCCAGGGAGTACCTTTTTCGGAGATAGTCTAGTCAGTTCGAAAAAGGTTAAACTTGCACTGAAAGGATGTCTATTCAAAACCATTTTAGTGAGTGTGAAAAAGACAAGATCACTCTGTAATCTTTTTAATTTTAAGGACTCTGAAAAGAGCTTAACTATGGACTCACAAACGTTTTCTAAGTTTTGTCTCCTTAGCCCAAAAAAGTATAAAAGTTACTAAGGAGAACTCTCCCGGTGAAATGAATCTCCCAAGGCATACCTTTTTCCGCTATAATCTACAGTTTGGAAAAAGGGTTAAACTCATGCCAGTAGATGTTCTTCTCGACCAATTTAATGAGTGTGAAGTAACAAGGTCACTCGGTGATTTTTTCAATTTTAGGGAGTCTGAAAAGAGCTTAACTATGGACTCCATGGGGGTTCCTTTTTTGTAAGTAACCTCCAAGGCCCGAAAAAGGTGATAAACCAAAACCAAGGAGAATGTTCCTTTTTCAAAAATTTAGTCCCTCGGGCCTGAAAAAGGGTTAAAATTACACCTGAGAATACTCTTGTAGCAAACCAAAGTTCCTAGAGCATACCTTAATTCGTGTAATTGACCGTCTAGACCGAAAAAGTGGTAAACTACCACCGGGAAGACATGCCTTCAAATTTGAGTTTTGTGAGCATGAAGGGAAAAAATATTGCTCGACAATATTTTCATGTTTAGAGAGTCTGAAAAGGGATTAAAGAAGACTCCAGGGGGCTACTTTTCTTAGTTAATCTAGAAAAGATCAAAAATCATAAATACAGTCTCGTTGAATGTTTCTTTCGAATTATAAAGTGAGCTTAAAAGACAACAAAGGGTTTTCATTTGGGAGTCCCGAGGGTGAGGTAAAAAATGATGGTGCATCAGATGAATGAGGCTTAATATCGTCGTCAGGACAAGGATGAAAAGGAATCCTGAGCCTATAGTCATTATTGAAAGGATGGATGCAAAATGAAATAAGGATCTACCTAGGCCATCCATGTAAAGGTAGGCTCTACCACTTAATTACGACACTTCTAGAGCAACAATGAAGGTTCTGTGTCATACTTCGGTGAGGTCGATCCTATGGAAAAGTGGAAAAGACAATGATATGCAGAAAGTGGAGGTGAAATCCTAACTTATATGAAAAAATTTGGAAAGTATGACTTTTACCAAAGGATACCAAAGTGACCCATCCCCAAAAGGTTACCAAAGCAAAGGAAAAGCGTATCATAACATCCAATAAGAAACTCATAAATATAATCAAGTGATCATCATGTGAGGGCAAACGACAAAGGGGGTCAAAAAATTGAAAAAAAGGCTAAAGAAGTCTATAAATAGAAGCTATTAACTCATTTTCACCTTTGCATTTTGAAAATTGACCAAAAGGAGAAAAAACCCCTTTGCTAAAGAATTTGATTCTAGGAGTTTCAATGGATGAAATGAACTTCTGCTTGGACCAAGTAAGTACAAATGCATCCCTCTTTCATTTCAATTCCTTAATTATTCATTTATTTTTGTTTTTGAGGGGGCGTTCTCTCTTAAAAAGGGTGGCCCTACATGTACACGGGTTGTCCAAGGAAAACCTGTGTATGTACTCAGGAAGAAAACACCATGCCCACATACATACGCGACTGAGGAAAAAAAAACCCACGTACACCCTCAAAAGATTGGAATTTAATAAAAAAAAGGAAGAGATAACTCCCTTTTATTTTCCATGGAACATGATGTATGTCCATTGGAGGGAGAGGGAACATGAGGACATTGATGTAATAGTCGAAGATGACCCTGCTGCCATTGCCTCATTAAAACAATGCGGGTTGTGGAAGTTCTTCTAGTGTTCATTGATGAGGGCACAACCCAAGCTACTGAATGCCCTGGTTGACTACTGGAATCCGTATGCAGAGGCATTCATGATAGAGGGATAGTCATTGAATCCAACAATCGAAGACATATACTTCCTGATTGGCCTCTTGAGGAGAGGGGAACCAATCAATCTGTGAACATTTCCCCTCGAGACTTTTAACATTGAGGACTACATTCAGATGTACTATGAGGTTGACACTGAGAAGGTAGGTTCTTAGGTGCATATTCACAAGATCACGAGTCTGTCTCTGAGAGTGATATTGCTACTTATTGGGCAAATTACTAGATCTGCGACCCTTCACCAATCTTCTCGGGCACACATGCACTGTGATATTCTGCGTTTGGAGGCCTATATGTTTGACTGGAGTATGACCATGCTCACATGCATGAATATACAACTAATAGAGTGTCAAAAATGTAGCAACAAAAACTTCAGGTTTGGTACTATTTTATGCTCATTCTTATTCTTTGAGAGTATTGAGCCTTTGTCCTAGAGAAACTCTATGGGGGCATGTGGCCTCCTTCCTAGAAGTGTGTAGATGGGAAGCATTGCTGCCATGATAGGGGGGATGGAGGACCATAGAGGCCTTCGATAACACAATTTTTGAATGGTGGGCATGACAGATTCCAACAATAGAGGACTACCGCTATGCCAGAATCAACTTTTCTAGGGATCCATACATGCCTATACCTCCCATAGAGGAACTAGAAGTGATAGGTAACACGTTTTTTAATGTTATTTAAATTTTTAATTGATTTTGTCTATATCATTTTTATGTGTGTATAGAGTACTAACTTTCATTTATCTACTATGTACAGATGTGGGACTAGTGCACTTGATAGACTTCGCGAGGACTCGGTGATGTCCTTAACCAAAGGTGAGACCATCAACAGCCGACGGACCGACAGCTATAGGGGGACCTCCAGCTGGAGAGGCTGAGAGGCTTTTGAGACGAGTGGAGCACAACCTCATTGTGCTCACTCGCACAATACGCATGGCTGAGATCGAGGATCTCTCACCTGCCATGCAACCTCATGTAGTGGGGGTGCCATGAAATTGGGTCCACCTTTTCCGACATTTGGCCAACGTTGTTGTTCATTATGGTAGGGCCAATATGCCCTGAGCTTAGATAGGCTAGACTTTAGATGTGCTGAGGGAACCTTTGTACATGTATTTTTTGAGGGCTTAAGCCCACCGATGTATACTGAACCTTATTTTTGAGGCATTCGTGCCCACCTATGTACTCGTAACACTTTTGATATATATATATATATACATCTTATTTGTCTTATGGATCACATTTTTTTCAAATGTATGTACATGTGTATGTCTTTGCAACATTCCAATCTAATACTTGATTAGATAGAGTATCTGTCATACGATTAAATCTCCTAGGAACATGTATATACATAATGTAATCAAAGTAACATTCTAAGAGATGTACCCTAAGGAAAATTTAGTGCAAAGTAGGATCATAAATGTGGTTATCTCCATTTAACTGGGACACAACCAATTGAGCATCTAGGTAAACCCAGAGGTATGAAATTCCATGCGACAAGGCATCACGAAGCAACTCTATCACTGCACTGTAGTCAGCAACATTGTTTGTAGCGTCACCTAGACAAATACCTCCAAAAGATAGCAACTGGCCTCCAGGTGTGAAAATCACCCAAGATGCAGAAGCAAGCCTCTGAGTGTGTCAGCTAGCATCATCCGTGAACCCAAAATGCACCTCTGATTCACTTGACATATGCCACATTGAAAAAGAAGACATAAATAACTACACTTTCACAAAACAAAATGACAAAGAATTGTATAAGAACTATACATATGTATAAGAAGTCACCCATGTGACCAAACTAAGAGTAATACTTCTTGAGGTAGAGCCCATTTCTAGGCTCCACCAAGGAATTTCCTTAAAATTCAACCAGACGATAAGAGCCCTTCTTCAAGACCTCTTTCACAATGAACGATCCAAACCACGTGAGTTTGAACTTGCCCGCCCCTAGGGGATCTTTGTCTTGATCGTAGACTAGGATAAGATCTCCTTCGAAAAAAATCTGAGGATGAACGAACTGATCATACTGACACTTGAATCATTTATTATGAGCCTCATTGGTCGAGGCTGCATCACGCTGCTGCTCATCGAGGTGATCGAGATATAGTAGGCATTCCTCAAGCAGTGAAGTGTCTGGAAGTAATTCCACTGCCAACTTTAGAGAATGGATCTAACACTCAATAGGTAAGATTGCTTCTAGCCCGTATACGAGTTGAAAAAGTGATAAAATGATGGGAGTCTTCATAGATGTTCGATAGGCCCACAACACCTAATACAACATCAAATGCCAACCTAACTTGGCATAATTGATCGTTTGTTGTAGAATAGTCTTGAGGGACTTATTCACAGCTTCAACCTGACCATTTTCGTGTGGGTAATAAGGTGATGAATTCTCTTGCCTCAACCCAATATTTTATGCTAACTCAATCATCATTTTGTTTTGGAAGTGACTATCATAGTCAGTGACAATCTCCTTTGGGATGTTGAACCTTGCTACTATCTGGTTAAAAATGAAAAGAATCATTGTTTTTCCATCATTGTTAAATGTTGGCATAACCTCGACCCACTTCATTAATTAGTCTACTACCATGATGATATAACGATGCCCCCTGGATGAGGCTAGGTGACATGCATTGAAATCAATTCCCCACTTGGTGAAAGGACCAACAACAATGACATGAAACATAGGATAAGGATGTGCCCGCATCTTCTGAGAGAATATCTGACACAGGTGGCACTTATTGACTACCTCAACATAATTCTTGATTAATGTAGGCCAAAAGTGACCAACATGTAGAATCATTTGGTTTGTTTCCGACCCAGAAAAATGACCACCACATGCTACAGTGTGGCAGTCGTTCAGAATGAGCTCTTCTTTTTCATGGACAAGGCACCAACGAAGAATGAAATCTACACCTCGATGATACAAAGTGTCATCAAGTATGAGATAGTTTCATGCCTGATGCAGAATTCATCGACACTCATCGCGGTAAGCAGAAGTGTGACACTTCAAAGTCTGGAGATAGACTAGTATATCTCCATACCAAGGGTCTAAAGACACGATTAGAAAAATATCTTCTTTGATAGGTGATTCTTCAGGCGTGATATCATTAGACTCGACCGAAAGTTTTGAGATAAGTTTGGAAAAGAGAAATGACTTTTTAGGATTTCATGGAAAAGAAATCCAAGTCAAATTCCTAGAGGATTACAATACATCTACTGATTTTTACACCAATGACCTGTCGTGTCAACACATATTGGAAAGGGTTCACAATGACAATGACGGTGGTCTTGCGAAGCAAAATGTAATGACATAACTAATGGAAAACATGCTCTGTTGCCAAAGCAAGATTCTCAATGTGAGAATAGTTGAGTTCTGGCCCAACCAAGCCTCGACTAAGGTAATAAATAAATTGTTCCTCGAACACATCATCCTCATGCACCAATACCATGATGATGGTCATCTCTACTGCAGCCAAATACAACAATAAATATTTGTTATAATTAGTGGGTCAGAGCATAGGGGTAGACGTAAGGGTGCATTTCATTGCTTCAAAAGAGCATCGAGCGGCTTCATCCCAACAGAATGGGACTCCCTTTTTCAACAGATGCATAAACCCTTTATTGATCTTGGCGTAATTCATGACAAAACTTTGAAGAAAGTTCTCTTTCCCCTGTAAGATTTGAAGTTGGGGTATTGTCCACAGGGAGGCAACTGAACTATCACCTCAACCTTGAGAGGATTGACCATGATCCCTATTGTCGAAACAATGAAACCTAAGAGATGACCCGACGTCATGCAAAAACTACATTTTTTAGGATTGAAGCGAATCTGATAGTAGCAACATTGTTCAAATATTAGTCGGAGGTGTGCAGGATGATCAGATCCCTTGCGAGAGCATGATTCTATATCATCAAGATATGCCTTGACTAAATGTCTAAGTTTGTGAAAATAAAATGACATGGCCCGCTGAAAAGTAGCTCCAACATTCTTCAGGCCAAAAGACATCTTACAATATGAGAACCTGCCCCAAGAACAAATAAAAGTTGTTTTATGATGGTCTTCAAGTTTGATCTGAATCTGGTTATATCTTGAAAAACCATCCATGAATGAAAAGACCTCACAGCCAACGCATTCATCGACAATCTGATCGATGAATGTGGTGGGAAAATTATCTTTTAGATAGGCCTTGTTCAAATCACGGAAGTCCATGCACACGCAAATCACACCTTGTTTCTTGTTAACCAGAACAGGGTTTGAAACCCATTCCGTCATCTGCACAAGGTAGATAAAACCATATTTAAGCAGTTTCTCTACGTCATCCTTAATTTCTATTGATTTTCGAGGATTAACTCAACAAATATTCTACTAGACCGACTTGGCATTAGGATAAGTCATTATTTCATGTTTGATGATTCTTGGGTCTATTCCTGACATTTCCTCGTAAGACCAAGAAAAAACGTCATAGAATTCCTTAAATAAATCTATATAAATTCGAATCTCTTCTGGGGAGCAGTCCACTCCAAAGAAAACATTCTCCATGATGCCAGGGGTTCTGGAGATATCTATGGGAATCGTTTCAATGATACTCACCATATTACCCTCAACATAAACTGCATGCGTAGCCAGAGGATTAATAGGACAAGACCTATTTCCATTCACAGTTGAAACAAATTTTCCCGCCTCTATTCTCCTTAACTCTAAACAAAAGTAGGATATATGATGAAGATCAACCCAGGGTCTCTATCGACTAGTAAATTCTTCAAGAATCAACTCATCAGAGGGAAAGACCAGGTCTAAAGTATCTGTAGTGTCAAGAGAACCTTGAGCCCAAATAGGCTCGAGAACTGGATCTAAATCTTGTGCTGGAGTCGGATCAAGGTCGATCGAAGCTTGTTGGACAAAACTGTACATAAATTCAGCCACAAACAAGAGCATGGCCATGCCAAGATGCCCTATCCCTTCCATCGAAGTCGATGGGGAAGGAAGAGTCCACGAATCGTGAAAGTAAGTCATTCAAAATGACAACACTTGAAATATTTCAGCCCTAGGCTAGTCGGGGAAACTGATATAATCTTGACATTTCCATAAGGTGGTGGGTAATCAAAAGTACCCATCAATAATGGACACAAGCCAACCCCTAAGTTGATAGTGTCGGGCTGAGGATTATATATCATTGGGACCGTGGAAGCCCTTGATGAAGGGTCAAGATGGGAAAAGGACAACTGGTCAATGGTCACAATTTAGCCCTCGTGCAGAAACAAGAGATGAAAAACTGTAGCAACCATCGCATGCATATCATAATTCCAACTCCTCCCTAACAAAATTTTGTAGTCGAGAGGCGCATTGAACACTTCAAATTCAATGGACATAATCTTTCCTCCTAACTACATGGGGAAAGAAGGAATGATTCTATGTGGTCTGAATGACTAACCTTCAAGCATCATAAGAAACATAGGAGATAGAGATAACCTGGGTTGGCCAATGGCCTTCCAACACGCCAATGAAATCACACAAGTCGAGGCATCCTCGTCAACCACAGTACATAAGATATTCCGAGTAAAATATTTTGTGGTGTAAGACACTACTATCTGAAATGCAATGTGGTAATGACGATGAGGTTTCAAGTCGGTTGGATCAAGAATGATTGCTCTTGGGTTACAAGTCTCTGCTGATCCCAAGGCAGATAAAAAATCCTTTCTTTGCAAAGGGAAAATTTTGAGGACCTCCAAAGCATACATTTCACAAGGGGTTTGTGCTAAATCTTCCAAAATAGAGTAGTTTTGGGAAGCCCTCATGTTCAAATAATGATAATCTTTCTTGAATGCCCCTTTCAGGATGCGTGTCATTGTTTCTCCTACCGTCTTCTCAATATGGAGAGGAATCGATGGGTTTGTGTAGTATTTTCCCTTTTATATAGATTCTGGTATTCCGTAATCTCGAGCCCTGGTCGCTATATGAGCCTCAACTTTCATCATGTAAACATTTGTAGCTGGGTTATTACTGGTAGGCATGGGGGGTCCCTGATTTCCTCCTTCTGTGCTCGAGGATGTTGAAGCTTGAGCCAGGTTTTGCCCATGTGGGAATGGGTTCGTCAACAAAACAGGTTGTTGTTGTGCTAATAGCTTATAATCTTCCACAAGTCGAGGGCACAGATGAGTTGGGTGGTCTTCTGTGCAAAGGTTACATGGATACTTCGACTTCATCTTCTCTGTTTTTCCCCCACCAACATTGTTAGTATCCTTTTTTTCCCCTTTACCCTTCTTGTTCCTTTGTTTCTTCTTTCCTTGATTCCATTGGTTGGCCTTAGGGTTCATCGATTTCACATCATGTACGTTCGACGTTTGGGTAGAGGGAGAAGTCGAACTCGAGGTCTGGATGGCCACAACTTGCTGTATCAACAATTGTTGCAATTGATTTGAAAACAGATTAGTGGAATTTCCTTGTGATCAACCCACAATTCCATCGGCACGGGGTCTATACTTTTTCTTGTCTTTGCCGAGGATAGACCATGGTGCATCCAAAAAACTCTCATATATCATGTTGGACTGAGAGTAGATCAGTTCAATATGCTGCACTCTCATTATCACCTCCTCCTTTGAAAACACTCTAGAAGTTGCTACATCCCTGGAGATGTAAGGCACCAAAGACTTTAGAAACCATTCCATCAAGAAATATGGAGGGACTTGAACCTTAATCAATATTTTTTGATTCCACCATTCTTAGATGTGATCGTAGATATGGTTGACCTTGGTCTGCTCAAAGTTGGCCAGGAATTCAGTGCCGACATTGTATCTCACAGGTAACTGAAAATGGTTCAAGAATACCATTGCCAAGTCCTTGAAGTAAGAATACCTCAAGCGGTTGAGCTCAATATACCATTTCACAGCACCCCCGATAAGAGTGTGTTGAAAAAGGTGCAACTGGACAGAGTCATCTCACAGTGAGTTTGATGAGCACCATAAGTGAATGGTAGTCACGTGATCACCTGGATCTGCAGCAGGATTGCCTTCAAATTTTGGAATATCTTATGGCAACTTAGTTGCCATAGGGTGCCAATGTGAATCATGACAAATTGGGTCATTAATCAATCTTGATAAGTTTGGAAAATGTAGCATTTCTAGAAATGGTAGTTTAGGTTGAGTACTATGTACATGAAAAAGGGGTCCTGGAGTTTGACTAGCACCATGTTGCCAGGAAAAGTTGGACTGTTGGTCAGAGTTCTGGTAGAAACCATGGCCTTGAATAGCATACAAAAACTATGTTTAATGGGATATCATTGGATGAATCCCGTAATTGGATGACATGTCTTGGGCGGGGATTGCTCCATACATGGTGGTCCAAGAATTTATGAAGGGGATGCTCCCAACCGATCCGACATGCATAGATATGGAGCCCTTCCTGAGGTTCCATTGAGTATGGAAGGGGTTTCTCATGATCGACATCCCTTGCAAGGGAACTGATCCCTGCCAATGATTCCAAAGCCCTTGAGAGGAGAAAACTCATGTAGTCACTCCTTGTGTAGGAATAGTACCCTGCACGGGGTTATGTTGCCCAAAATTGGGGCTTCTCCCAACCGAGATGAAAAACAAAGAAAAAGTGTTGTTCCCAAATGCGTTGAACAAAGAGAATGACTTAGATCCCACTGACATTGTGTAAGATGAATGTCCTAAGCTGCATGCTCCAAACAAGTTGTATTATCACTCGGCCTGATAGGTTTCTAGAAAGAATTACTGAGCGAGGGAGATGGAGGAGGTATATGAACCTCACCATAAGGGATAACATTAAAAGGGACTGATTTCCCCTAGTAGACCCTTGCACGAGAGAGTTTGAGTTCCTTTTCCCCAGACCCATGGTCTGTAAGGTGGAGTAAGTAAGGAAAAAGTTTGAATCGAAGCCAGGCATCCCGTATGAGAATGGAGGGCCTATCGCACTCTATGTAAATGGAGTAGTGGTCACTGCCAATGACAGTATTAGACCACTTCCCGAGGTAGAGGGAGTCAAGACCATTGTGGTCCAAATTGGAAAAGGTGGGTTAGGAAGTAACATGCCCCTGTTGTAATATCTGAAATAGGAGTATCAAGACTCCCAAACGAAGTAGCAACATTTGATTCCATTGCTTCTTGTAAAACTAACTAGTGCTCAAAAGGTGTCACCTCATAAGGGGAAACTTGTACTAAGATCATCACCGGCAAGTCAGTGATCAGAGGGTTGGCTAGCCTGAGAGATTTTGCCCCAAGGTAAAAAATAGTAGGTTCCTCTGGAGTCGAATAGTCTCCTCGTGGAGCAAGCTTAAGCATAGTTTCCTGCGGCCCAGTCGCTTCGAATGACCCTTGTTGGTCAAGTATTCACCATAACGATGGCAGAGGTGTCTCCAATGCAACCGATAGTAGGCCCTAATGCCTTGACGACTGATGAAGCTCTTGATATTCCACTTTGTGAAAATACCAATCGACACAGTAAGGACTAAATAGTGTTTAAACACCAAGAACACAATAAAAAAAATCCTATAAGACAAATCAAGCTGTCAACTATCTAGTAGGAAGAACAATTACGCCAGTCAACACTAGAGAAACTAACTAGTGTAAGTGAAACTCGAACATGGAAGAACCCTACAGGTATACTTTGTGAAGCATGACTCAAGATATGCCCTAGGTACCATGGTATATCCCTGCAGTCACCCATGTAAGTCCCTATAATATGGGAAACTAATTTTCCAGCTCATAGTCAGTCACCAGGCGAGTACAGTCAATAGTCGGGTGGATTGTAATGAGCAGGCTAACAAGTCCAAAACCTATTGAGGGTATCAAGAACAACTTGTATAGAATAAAACATAGGATCTCAAATTGATTCGAGGTCGACAAAGCTTCATAGGAAAATGCAGTTGGTAGTACTCCCAAGACAGATCCTTAATATCCATTCCCCACTACATTTAGTTCTGACTTTGGAGGGGTTATCTCCACTTTCTTTCGTCACGCGACCTTGTGTTTAGCCCCTAGTTATAGGGGGGTCGCGGATAAATTTTATGACACTAGACTTAAACACTCCCTAACTCAAACTCCAATGTTTGCTTAACGACCTTCAAGAGTTTCCTCTCCAACCTAATTCAAGGCTCTAACCCTAAATTAGTTGGTTGACCCTACAAATAGAAAAATTCTAGTTTATTTTAGATTAAGCATTCTTTTTAATGGATTTATTTAATCATGGTATATGGTGGTGAAACTAATTATGTTATAAGAAACTAAAAAGAGGAGAAAATACGAAACTTGAAAACAAAATTACTTTTGATCCAAAAGCAAAGTTTTATAACTAACTCTTTGTAACCAACTTTTCTTAACTAACTTTTTCAAGATCTTGGAAAGAAAACCTAAAACGTAGTTTTGCTTCACTACAAGCTACTTCTGTTTCAAGAAATAAAGAACTTAAAAAACATACTCTTTTTCCTTTTTCGCAAATAACCAACTCTAACTACTTTACCAAATTGAAAAGGAATTTTTTTTTTTAAATTGTTTTACAGAGAAAAACTGAAAAAAAAATCTTTTTCTTTTTTCAAAGCAAGTATAAAGGGTAAAAATAAGATTAAAACAAGATTAAAAAAAATCTTTATCCCACTTCAGATCGTAGGTAATCAATCAAGAAACAAAAAAGGCGGATCTAGAATTCAACATCTTCCTTAAAACCCTTTTTAAAAGTAAACACAAGAAAATCAAGAAGACAAGTAAAATGACTCTAAACCCAGGCTATGGCTATAAAAAAAGACTTTGGACTAATCCAAGAAACCCTGAGTAGTGTGAATCTCAATCAGGAAAGAGGCAAACTCCCTCTTTTTCAAATTTTTTCTTGAAACAAAGACTCAGGTTGTTGCATCAGCAACATGCATATGTATGCAAGCTAGTTACTGAGAAGAGCGCGTATGTACGCGAGCTATTTACTGAGAAGAGTGCGTATGTACGTGGTTTGATTCAAGGCATGACACATACACCTCTTTATATTTCCAAAAAAAGAAAAGATCAAACAATCTTACAGGGTAGTCACAACTGGTATTGCACCTGAAGGTGACCAAAATCCCTCGACATACTAAAAAAACTCAAAGAAACTTGAAAGGAAAAAAAACCAATCAAACAACCCAAAATCCCCTAAAAACCCTAGAGGCTCTCCCTAGTATGGTCTCCAATTTTTATAGCAGGAAATAACCCCCCTTTAACTACATCGGGGTTCAAAATGTAGGCAAAGCAGATAACTTTCTAAAATCTAATTAATTTTCCAAACTACCCCAAACATACCAAAACTAATATAAATAAAAAAAAGAGAAAGGAGATCGGGTAAATATACCTCTAATCCCATGTCTGGTGATGATCTCCTCATGCTTGGAAGTTCCACTGAATGCATGTCTCCTCCAAGGGATGAATTGCATCCAAAGATTGACAAACATGGAATGACAAACATGTTATTCCATATATAAGTTAGGGTTAGATGTTAGAATTTAAAGCATAAACCAATAAAAGGATCCAGGATACCATCATTTGGGATAGGAAAATGTAATTATTTTATTCATAACACGAAGATTATACCTTTACAATCTAAGTTGGCTATCATTCTGCGAACCTGGTCTTGGCTCCTCTTAATCATGTTCCAGGTGCACCTTGTATGAACTTCTCCTCTCAACATTATGATCTCTTCTATGGAAGTGAATGGGTTAAATGGAGGAAGAAAGGCATAGATGATTTTAGGTGCTAAATTTCGCAAATGGGCTAATTTTCCATGTTTTTTCCCAAACAAATATTCAACAATTCCCATTTTTTATAAAAATTATTCACCCAAAGACCATAGAATAAAATTATTTTACCTTACAAATTGCCAAAATTTTATAGAAACTATATAAAATCCTTAGAAATTTGAATATTTTTACAAAATTATCGCCAAACATTTTACATTTTTCATATTAAGGACTAGTAATATTATCCCATCTTTCTACATTTAAATATAATTTTTCATCCTTAAAATCATCCATGAAGAAAGGGATAATGAGGGAATGATGAGGCAATTTCTCACAAAAGGAAACAATATCTTGGGAAAGGAGGGGAAGTGAAATCGAGTAGAGTTTCACTATTCTTATGCTTATATATGAAATGAGACCCCAACATGTCCTTTTATATGTCAAAAGGATGGTTATTTGGTTGGGTGATGGGCTATAGCAGGTGGATTAGTTGGGAAACCTCCAATAGCCCATCAATTTCAACGAATTGCTTGCAACTTTTTATTTTTTGCAACTTTGGCAAGAATACGTGGGCTGTAATGGTGCAACATGCATATGTATGTGAGTTGTAGTGGTGCAACAAGCATATGTACGTGGTCAGTAATGGTGCAGGACATGAACATATTCTAAAAATTGGTTTTTTAAGAAGAGATTCTCAATAGTGCTTTTGTTAGAAAAACAGGACCGTGGAGCAATAAAATAAAACAAATGCAGAAACAAAACACAGAAGACACACAATACAAGAGAGACACAGATTTACGTGGTTCACCCAATGTGGGCTACGTCCACCAGAGAAATTGCCAGGTCCTTCCTTTATTATCATCCAGCATATGAAGGGATACAACCTACAACAAAACCCGTTGTAACTTCCTCTTCTTTCTCTCACAGTTTAGTCTCTCAGAATACAATATTCACCATCATCCATAGCCGCAATACATTTCCCTCATAAAAGAGGGTTTCCTTCTAGGGTAAAAAACCCTAACATAATCTCTACCATTAGATCTGCGACCTTATAATGAACGGTCCAGATTTACAA
>JZKD02S2189354.1:1964382-1974750 GCA_000966675.3 Picea glauca | reverse complement strand
CCCCCAGCCGGGGGGATAGGCCCCTCGGACCCCGCAGAGGGGGTACCCCCCCTCTGCACTCCCCCGCGTGGAAGAGTGTACATACTTCTGGGGTGTAAATACTTCATGGGGTATAGACACTGCTGAAGTCAAGGACCTCTGAATTAGGAAGATAATCAGACTCCATAACCAATAGCTTTGGAAAAAAATGAAAGTAAGAGGGACAAAGCAATGTATGCATGTGTAGGGAAATTTAGGGCTATAACAATACCTCAATAGTCAAGTAGTACAACTAAGGGCACAATTGAGACTCCTTAGTTAGTTCCCTGAGATATTAGTCCAAGTGTTATTGTTCGACCCCACATGTATATCAAAGATTATAGCACTTGGCACCCCCTTGTCCTTAAGACCCAACAACGTTTTTCCATGGCTCCAAAATTTACTTCACCAATTAAACCTCTAGAAAGATCCTCCATCACTCATGAAGAAAATGAGGAGATGCAAAACCATCTATCCAAATTGGACAATAAAACAACAAATTGAATGATAGGTTAGTGAAAAAAGTTGATTTGATAAATACTCAAACATAAATGGGAAGAAATATGGATGAAAATAAGGAACTAATGGAAACAAAAATGGAAGAAAAGAAAGAATTGATGAAAAGAAAGATGAAATAGAATAAGGGACTGATGGAAAGAAAGATGGGACAGTTGGAACACAATATTATAGAATCCTTAAATGGGAGGCTACCTAAAAATGACAAGGTGTTTGAAGGGACTCACAAAAATAAGAGTAGTATTCAGGTTGAACAACTTTCCTGTAGCATCCCCAACAACCTGTTGGGCTATGCCACGTGAAAATTTTTCGAACAGTATATGAATTTAAAGCATACAAATACTATGCAATTACACAAGTTTATACAGAATAATAATGGAAATACACATGCAACATACACAAGAAAAGGCCATTAAAAAAAGCATAATTAATGATGCATCACATAATTTAACACACAATTGACACTTATCTTTGATAAAAATATCACCAAATGCATGTAGACCTTCCACGTTCCTCCCAACCTTAGACCACGTTGCTCAAAACACTCAGTAGTGGGTCACCCCCAAGCTAGGACTAAACTCCACTTGGGTAAATGAATTCTTAACAAGGCTAATGTATCTCAGACAACCGAAACAACTTCGTTACAGGTGCCAACTCGAATTGATAGCCTATAGTCCCTCATTCCCCACATGTCTAGCCCACCCAAGGAAATGTTACTTTTCTCTACTCAAGAGTCCTTCGATTTCCCCATTTCCTTTCCGGGGCTTTAGCAACAGGTCGGAGAGGAAGTCTCAGAGCCCTATAGCTACATTTTTAGCACCTTCGGAAAAAAAAATCCCAACAATTCTCTCATCCAGAGAGAATTTCTTGTGAGTCTAACAACCTGCCTCTTTAGTATCCCATAGGCCCGACAACCCACTTCTTCAGTCCAACTCTTAAGTTAACCAGGTATAGGTACAAGTACATGTACTATACTGGTTTGGGTAAGGTACATGGACGCTGCTAGTGACAAAGAGGTATGATTGACAACTAAAATCCGTGAGTGAAGGAATAGAGGAATGATGGAATGAGTGGAAAATTCACTAAGTCCAAACTCTTTGTATGCATGTACCTAATTTGACACTTTTTAGGTTGATAACTACTTTGGCCCACTTGTCCCCATCCTTAGAACTTAGGATAATATAATTATCCATACCTTATATTTTAAGGAATATTAATATAATATTCCTTTTTGGCTTATGCTCTCTAGATTATCCCCTTATCCTTAACGTTTCATCCCCTTTCCCTAACTAGTGTAGTTTATTCCCCCATAATCTTTTACATGGTTGGTCTACATGAACTGATGTTTTTTTCATTAATATTTTCATGTGAATACATTTACATTTGCATCACAGATATACTATCCTTTATGCATCCTGACTCACCAGCCTAAGTACATCTGTATTTACATTTATAGTTGGGGTTTGTCCTAGGGTTATTACATTCCCCTCCCCCTTATTTATGCACCACTTTCCTCAATGAAATACATATACATATACCACCAAAATTTCAAAAATCCTAAAAATGATGCGGGTATTCTGCACGCATTACACCCTATCTCCCAAGTTACATCCTAAGAATTGTACCAGTTCCATTGGACCTTTACTAATTCTATGGCTCGATTCCAGAGATGCTTGATCTCCCAGTCCAATATGCACATCAAATGCACTTGAAAGGTGCCTTATTTATCCACATGAATCACATTCCAATCAATGATATGATTAACATCAGGTATATACTTTTTGAGCAATGATACATGGATTACATTATGAATAGACATTGATGAAGGAAATTCAAGCTTGTATTCTACATGCCCAATCCTCTCTAGGATTTCATATGACCCACAATAACGAGCTGCCAACTTTGAAAAATTTCCTAACTTTAGGGAACTTTTGTTGGCCTTTACTTTCAAGAATACATGGTCGCCCACTTTAAATTCCCTGTGAATTTTCCCCTTATCAACATAGCTTTTCTGCATGTCTTGAGAAAACTTTAAATTCAGTTTCATTTTCAACATTTTCTCTTCCATTTCCCTGAGTAATTCTGACCCAACCACTACTCTATTTGTTGGGTTGTCTCAACTTACCGGTGTGTTCCACCTTCTGCTATAAAGTGCCTCAAATGGGCTCATCTTTAGAGATGCTTGGTACCCATTGTTATAAGAAAACTCTACTAAGTGTAGGTAGTCTTCCCATTTTGATGTTTTATCCATAACATACATCCTCAACATATCCTCAATCACTTGATTCACCCTCTCTGTTTGTCCATCTGATTCTGGATGATAAGTTGTGCTAAAATTCAAATTTGTTCCAAATATCTTAAATAATTCTTTTCAAAAATTTGATCTAAATTTTGGATGTCTGTCAAACATAATTGTCTTGGGTATGCCATGTAGTCAAGCAATTTCTCTCATATAAATATCATCAATGTTGGCTTCCTTGTGAGTGAGATTTATTGGAATAAAATGGTCAGCTTTGGTAATCTTATCCACCACTACCATGATAGAATCATGCTTCTTGTTTGTTCTGGGAAGTTTGGTGATGAAAACCATTTTTACAACTTCCCATTTCCATTCACAAATGGGTAATGGCTGTAGCAAAGCAGTTGGGTGTCTATGCCCATCCTTGACCTTTTGACACTCCAAACATTTGAAAATAAAATCAATAACTTATTTTTCATGTATGGCCAATAATATTGGATCTTGATAGCTGCAATAGTTTTCTAATAACCTGTGTACCCAACATAAGGTACATTATGCATTTATCTTAACATAGTATTTTTCCTATTCTTGGGAATTTGGTACATAAATTCTTCCCTTGTACATGAAAATTTCTTCATTTTCTATCTTCTAGTCTTCAGTTTTCTGTTCATTATTATTTCCATGTATTGCAAATCTGATTTTCCAGCCTCTAAGATTTTGTCTTTAAAATATGATCAGTACATGCTAATGACTATAACATGCAACTCATGCACCCTTTTGCTAAGTGCATCAATTACCTTGTTCTCTTTCCATTTATTCTAACCACTTACTTTTCTTGGAATTTAGAGTTGGTTGTCCAAATAAATAATGGTCTATCCTCAACTCAAACCTTTTCCCCATGAGGTAGTGCCTCCAAATATTCAAGGCATGCACTATGTCTTCCAACTCCAAATCATGAGTAACATAGTGCCTTTCATGCTCCTTCAAATTTCTTGATTCATAGCTTACAACATACCCATTTTGACTAAGGACTCCCCCAAGCCCTTTTTAACATGCATCAATATATACAATGAAGTATTCATTTGGATCAACAATCCTTAGTACTGGAGCACTTGTTAATAAATGATTCAAGTGTTTGAAAATCTATTCAAAATCCAATTTCCACTGAAACTTCACCCCCTTTTTTTGCAAGGAAGTGATCGAGTGTGCAATTTTTGAGAATCCTTCAATAAATATCTTATAGTAGCCTACAAGGCCCATGAATGATCTGACCTATGTCACATTATTTGGTGATAACAATCCTCTAATGGCCTCAATATTTTTAGGATCCACTGTTATCCCTTCCTCTGAAATGATATGTCCCAAATAATGAATTTTATTTTGATAAAATGAGCACTTGTTCAATTTGGCATACAACTCATGCTCCCTTAATACCTGTAATACCATCCTCAAGTGTTTTTCATGCTATTCCTCTGACTTAGAATATATAATAATATCATCTAAAAATACAATGACAAACTCATCTAAGTATTCTCTGAAAATACCATTCATTAAACACATGAAGATAGCTGGTGCATTTGATAACCCAAATGGCACCACTGTGAACTCATAATGCCCATACCTTGTTATGAAAGAAGTCTTCTTGATGTATTCTTATTTAATTCTTATTTGATGATAACCCAACTAGAGACAAATCTTGGAGAATACTTTTGCATCTTTCAACTGATCAAAGAGGTCATCGATCCTTGGAAAATGATACTTGTTATTCACAGTTACCTTGTTCAAATACCTGAAGTCAATGCAAAGTCTCAATGTTCCATCCTTTTTCTTCAAAAATAATATTAGGGAACTCCAAGGTGACACACTTGGGCATATATACCCCTTCTTCATAAGCTCTTCAAGTTGCATTTGTAATTCCTTCAATTCTGGTGTACTCATCCTATAAGGGGTTTTGGATACTGGGGCTTCTCCAGTCATTAGATTGATGGAGAAATCAACATCTCTTTTAGGGTGTAATCGTGGTATTTATTTAAAAACATATTCAAAATATTTAAGGAGTACATAATCTTCAATATTTGATACCTTATCTTTAGGTGTCTCTTCCATATGTGTTGCAAATTTTGACACCCTTTTCTATAACTTTTCTTCAGTTGTAATGGTAAAATTTCTCTGACAATTATTGCTCTAGGAATTCCCTAAACTATCCTTAGGTTCCCTTCCTCATCCCAACAAATAAATGAATTATTATAACAATATAGGATAGCATGGTGTTGTTCCAACCAATCCATACCAGTTACACAGTCATGGGAACCTTAAGGTATGATGTTAAAATATTCCCTGGTGCTTAGTCCATTCATGTCCATTGGACATGCCTTAACCATCTCATTAGTTTATCTTTTATCTCTAGTAGACAGCTATACCAACCAATATTTTCCAAGATTTCTTCTTGGAAAATGCAATATTTCCACCATCTTAGGATCTATATAACTATGACTAGCTCCTGAATTAATTAAAATAGCAATGGTTTGGTTGTTGATATTACCTCCCACTTCAATTATATGTGATTGAAACATAGCTTTCTTGTTTTCTAGGGCTGAATAGATCCTAGGTACATTTATGTCCATGTCCTCCATTATATCATCTTGCTATACATTGTGAACAATCCTCACTTTTTCACCTCTGTGAGGACAATCTCTATACATATGATCTCCCCCACAAACCCAACATTTAATAGGTTGTTTCCTTGGTATTTCCTCCCCATCTCAATCATTCTGGGTTCTCTAGAAGCTGGTTCTCCCTGAGGATTATTTTTGAATAATGGTGGCTTAGTCCCATTTTTCCTTTGTTCCATCTTGTTTTTCTTCTTGTCTTCCCAATATTCTTGGAAAATTGGCCTTCCTTTATGTTGATCATAAAGGCATTTAGCTGGCCTTATGGTCTCCTCCAATTTTTTTGGGATATAGTGCTTTGGGATTATCATATTGTATCTTATTCCACTCAAATACATCTGAATCTTAACTGGTTTTTCCTTGATGAAAGAAACATACTTTAGAAATTCTAAAAACCTTCTTTCATATTCATCTATGGTCATCCTCCCAAGCTTGAGTTCAAAGAACTCCTTCATTTTCTTGTCATAGTATCTCTTAGTTAAGTATTTCTTTTGAAAATACCTCTTGAATTACTTCCAAGTAACATTTTTATTATTAATGTGTTGAACCTGCACAAATTGGTCCCACCACATGGATGCCTTTCCTTTGAGTTGATAGATGGAAATTATTCCTTCTGCTTGTGAAGAGTAATTTTGCAATTGAAAATAATTTCTCATGCTTAGAATCCATGTCTTTGCATCTTCATCCTTCTTGTGCTCACCATCAAATGTAGGAGGCTTGATTTTGTTCATTTCTCCTTGTATCTCATCCACCCCAGACTGTTGGGTATGTGTTATATTATTTCTTTGCCTTGGGAAATGTGTCACATATTTGTGTGTTTTTTAGTACATGGTTTCTTTGTCGATGGATTTCTATTTCCAGTTAAGGAATTAGGGTTGTCGACTAATTCAAGTCATTGGGTTAGGGTTTTGGATTTCTTTGGATCTTATATGTATATTGTATTGTAAACAATGTAACACAATGAATGAATATAGAATATGCTGGTTTTCTCTGTTTGGATTTCCAGGGGAAAAATCTTTGTGTAATGTTTGTATTTGCCATTGTATCTTTTCTGTTCTTTTACTGAAAATCTATTTGTAGTAAATATTGTACAAGGTTAAAATATACATTTGGTATCATAGCTTTGTTGGCTTTAGGGGGATGCCTTTATGGTCAAGGGTTTGGCCCAGGACTATGATAAGCCTTGTTATAGTAGGAGATATGTGGTATTGTTTTTTCAGGTGAAAATAAATGGCAACCAATTCAAAGATGGAGATTGAGAAGTTTAATGGTAAAAGTTTTGAGCTGTGGAAGCTCAAGATGGAAGATCTGTTGGTGGAAAGAGATTAGTGGATTGCGGTAGATCTAGGTACTGCACCTACAGGAACTTTAGCAGATGACTTGAAAAAGTTGGATCGGAAGGAAAAGAGCACAATCCGACTGTGTCTCTTAGATTCAATATTACTGAATGTGTCAGAGGAAGCTACAACCAAGGATTTATGGAATAAGTTGGGGAAGTTTTATAAGTCTAAGTCCCTAGTAAATAAACTATTCTTGAGAAATAAATTGTATAACCTGACGATGAGAGATGGAGACTCGATGGTAGAGCATTTGAACACCTTCAATATTGTGGTAATTCAGTTAGTATCTATTGAAATTAAAATTTCAGATGAAGATAAATGTATCAATTTACTGTGTTCTTTACCAGACTCCTGGGATAGTCTGGCTGTGGCCATAGTTAGTAATACAACTTCCTTGAAGTTTGATGAAGAGGTTTCATGCTTGTTTTTGGAGGATATGAGATGAAAGAATATGGAAGGAGAGAGAACATACACATTATTTGCAAGAGGACGTTCCCAGGAAATAAATATATCTAAGTTCTCAAGTGGGAGATCTAAGTCTAAAGGTAGATCTAAATCTCCCAGAACGTTTGTAAGGATATGTTGGAGATGTGGAAAAGAAGGGAAATACAAGAAGCAATGTAGATTCAAAATTGAGAAAAAGAAGGGATCTGAAGAATCCCCTTCTATAGAATAAAATACCTCTAAGGAAGAAGGAGGGGATGTGTACTTGGATTCTTCAAGAAAACATGCAGATCATGATGCATGGTTGGTTGACTCTGGTGCATCCTTTCATATGACTGCCCACAGGGAGTGGTTCTGTGAATATGAAAGGTATGATGGAGGTAATGTTTTCTTAGGTGATGATTCGACAACTAGAATCATAAGATGGGGAAAAGTCAAGTTGAGGCTCATAAATGGAAGGATTAGAAAAATTCCTGGTGTTCTACACATCCCAGGTTTAGACAAAAATTTGATTTCTGTAAGCAAAATGGATGATGTAGGGGTAAAAACAATATTTGAAAATGAAACCTGTAGGATGGTTCGAGGAGCAATGGTGTTGTTGAAGGGAGTTTAGTTTGGAACTCTATATAAGATACAAGGAATAACTATTAGTGATGGGTGTAATAGTTCCATTGTTCCTGATAATGGAGTTGAAGAAGAAATAACTCCTACAATCTCTGGAGAAAAGGTTATGTTGTGGCATCAAAGACTGGGGCATCTCGAAGAGAAGGGTTTTCAAGTACTACATAGTAAAGGTATGGTTGAAGGTATGTCTAACTGCTCTCTAGATTTTGATTTCTATGAACATTGTCTATATGGGAAGCAGAATCGGGTAAGATTCCCCTCTGGTGCAACGAGGGAAGAAAGAATTTTACAGCTAGTTCACAGTGATGTTTTTGGATGTGTGTCAGTCCCATCATTGGGAAAATATATGTACTATGTCTCATTTATAGATGACTTCTTGAAGAATACTTGGATATATTTCCTCAGGAAGAAATATGAAGTCTTTGACAGGTTTAAAGAGTTTAAGGCTCTTGTTGAGAATCAAATAGTGAAAATAATTAAAGTGTCGAGGATAGATAATGGCAGAGAGTTTTGCGGAAATGAATTTGAAGAATTTTGTAAGAAGTGTGGTATAGCAAGGCAGAATACTAATCCATATACACCTCAAAAGAATGGAGTTGTAGAATTGATGAACAAGATGCTAATGGAAAAATCAAGGTGCATGCTCAGTGGTGTCGGGTTAGGGAAAGAATTATGAGCAAAGTCAGTGGGTATTGCATGTTACCTAGTCAAGAAATCACCCTCATCAATGTTGTATGACAAGACTCCACAAGAGGTATGGACTAGTAAGTAACCTTCTCTCACACATCTCAAGGTATTTGGTTGCAATGCATATGTTCATGTTCCAAAGGAAAACAAGAGTAAGCTGGATAAGAAGGCTGAAAAGTGTATCTTTATTGGATATAAAGATGGTCTCAAAGGTTATAATTTTTGGAACCCAGAAACTAAGAAGGTAGTGTATAGTTGAGATGTGGTATTTAGAGAAATGAAGGATGTTGTTAAATAGGAAGTCCTACCAAGTAAGGAAGAACCAGATAAATAGAGTTTGATTTAAAGGATGATGAATCAGACTCTACAGAAGAACAATATTAAGAAGAAGAAGATCCTCATACTCCAATATTGAGGATACCGGTTCAAGAAAGAAGGCTACTGGATAGCTATTCTCCATCTGATTTTCATTCAAATTTTGTTTTGTCTACTACTGATGATGATCCTAGAAATTTCATGGAGGCAGTGGATTCAAAGGATGGAAATCTCTAGAAAAGGGGCATGGACAAAGAAATGGCATCTTTGGATAAGAATGAGGCTTGGGATCTAGTGGATTTGCCGACTGGAAGAAAGAACATTAGTAAAAAATGGGTATTTAAAAAGAATCTAAATGAAAAAGGAAAAGTGGAGAAATACAAAGCTCAATTAGTAGCAAAGGGTTATTCCTAGGTTGAGGTAATTGATTTTGATGAGATTTTTTCTCCTGTTGCCAAGTTAACCTCTATAAGATTTTTGTTATTTGTTCCTACTCCATTTGATTTTGAGGTAGAACAGATGGGTGTGAAGACAAAATTCCTACATGGGGATCTGGAAGAATGAATCTATATGAAGAAACTAGAACGTTATGTTGTGAAGGGAAAGAAGGAGCTAGTATGCAAGATGAAAAAGTCCCTGTATGGTTTAAAACAATCACCAAGGATGTGGTATCAAAAATTTGATACTTTTATGCCGGGACTTGTCTTCACAAGAAGCAAAGAGGATCACTGTGTGTATTTTAAATTAATTGGTGATCATTTGATTTATTTGGTCTTGTATGTGGATGACATGTTGTTGATAGGTGATCTGAAAATAGAAGGCCGACTTGTTATTCTATGCAAGCACCCCTACTTCATTAAAATAAACTTTACAAGACCTTGCTTCATGTGTTAAAATATGCAATATAAACTTATGTGTTAAGTTCTTGTATCTTCTTGTAAATGTTTATGTATGCGGAAATGTTCTTGTAAATGGTTAAATATGTACTTCAAATGAATACATAGAAACAATACTTGCAGCAAATAAACCATCAAACACACAACAAGAACAACATGATAAAGGAGTTCACCCCCCTCCGGGCTACATCTCCTTGAGCCTCCATAATGGACTTGGCTCTCTGGGATTAATTAGTCAAAAGTTATTTTACAAGATGATTATCAAATCCAATGGAAAAACAAACTGTACCATTGAAATCAGAACACATAAAAACCACAAAAACGACTAATAAAACTCTGAAAACGGATCATGGCTCATCCGGGCATGACCTCTTCTACATGTGGCCATAAGATTCCCTGAGCTTCTCCTTGGAAAAAAAACTTGTAAGAGTCTTCAACAGCCTCTGAAACCTCTCCCAATGTGTTCAGAGAATATCAATTATCCAAAAAATGATTATTCAATCACAGAAAACAAACATAGGCTCACCAAACCATGTCCTCCATCAAAGAGGGCTTGAAACTCCCTAGAGCTTCCTGGAACTTCAATGGTGAAAAACTTGCAGAAGAAGTCTTCAAATGGC
>JZKD02S2189354.1:1946293-1961920 GCA_000966675.3 Picea glauca | reverse complement strand
AGTTCTTGTATCTTCTTGTAAATGTTTATGTATGTGGAAATGTTCTTGTAAATGGTTAAATATGTACTTCAAATGAATACACATCAACAATACTTGCAGCAAATAAACCATCAAATGCACAACAAGAACAACATGATAAAGGAGTTCACCCCCCTCCGGGCTACATCTCCTTGAGCCTCCATAATGGACTTGGCTCTCTGGGATTAATTAGTCAAAAGTTCTTTTACAAGCTGCTGCTAAACTCCAATGGAAAAACAAACTGTACCATTGATATCAGAACACATAAAAACCCCAAAAACGACTAATAGAACTCTGAAAACGGATCATGGTTCATTCGGGCGTGACCTCTTGTACATGTGGCCATAAGCTTCCCTGAGATTCTCTTTGGAAAAAACACCTGTAAAAGTCCTCAACAGCCTCTGAAACCTGTCCCAATGTCTTCAGAGCATATCAATTAGCCAAAAATGATTATTCAATCACAGAAAACAAAAATAGGCTCACCAAACCATGTCCTCCATCAAAGAGGGCTTGAAACTCCCTGGAGCTTCTTGGAACTTCAATGGTGAAAAACTTGTAGAAGAAGTCTTCAAATGGCTGTGAAAATGGCACCAATGGATCCAACACATCCAAAAACCCCTAGCTGATCTTTTACGACACCTCAATCGGTCAACAGATGAAGAAGTTAGGCCTCCTTCATTTTCCTCCTTCCACTTTGCTGGAACTGGTTCTACAAAATGCACCTTTGTGTGCATGAACCTGGAACATGCTCCAAAATGCACGTTTAAACCCAGCACCGAGCGGTTCTAAATAATCATGCAAACTGTAGGATGGTTAGGGTGCCTCCAGCCCCCAACCGCCTAGCACTCGGGCATATGCCGCATGTGACCGTGCTCTCGGCAAAAGGGTGGTTAACGGTTATAAAACCCATTTGAAAACCAATTTTTAAACCATGCACGCTCCGGGTATAAACCAATGGTTAATAATAAAACCCACGCAAATAACCGCGCACACATAACACAATGTATAACCCATGCAAATATGCATAAACGTTGGTTTAATACACCCGCGCATTATATAACATATGGTGTATATGTATGGGTCGTGCATTTTAAATCCACGCCAATGGTCAGCCATAAAATGTGGGTCATATGTTAAACAATAAAACCATGGGTTGGGGCTAGGCCCGGGCCCGCCCCCCTTTCCAAATAACACAACACACGAATTTAAATATAAGTCGGTTGACTTCTATAACAAGGAACACTGACGGGTATGTTGGTTAGCGGAGAGTTATGAAGGCGTGTGTTATGGGAGGTCCATGGTTCGAACCCAGTGGAGTAACCAAATTTTGAACAACACCACAATAGACCATTAGCCAATAACTGAGGGACACGTGGCGCCCAAGGATTGGGCCGCGTGTCCTCACACCATTCGCCATCGAAGGACACGTTTCAACCTGCTATTCGCCAACATCAACCAACGAAAATGTGCCATGTCACCTTGCCACTTGTTAACCGCCGATTAGCCCACGTCCTCGTACAGTCGCCACGTCAAATGTTGACGTCATCCGTGCCACGTGTCACCCATCCAGTGGTGACACGTGTCACTTCAAGATTGGTCAAACCATACGCTGAAAAGTCCATAAATGCATTACACGTGTCATGCCCTGGAGCCACCATGTGTCCTGTACGGACCTGCCACGTATGTTGTACAGCCCTGCCACGTGTCCTGTATGGACTGTACAGACAGGTACAGTCAGCATCAAATTTTTGCCTATTTGGCTCGGCGAATAGATCACGATATCTTCTCCATACGGACTCTATTTGAAAAAGTAAATATACCGCCGGAATCATGAAGACGAGACGGACGCAATGGCACCATTTTCATTACAATCCGAGCAGTTTGAAAATTGAGCAAATTTTTGCCCCCTAGTCCAGATTTTGATCAATAGGAAACAACAAGGAGATTATTCAGGATGTAAAAACTCAGTTGTCCTTTAAATTCGACATGAAGGATCTCGGTGCTTCAAATTTCATTTTGGGCATGGAAATTAAAAGAGATTGGAAAAGGAGGAAACTTTGGTTAAATCAAAGAAAATATGTCAAGACAATATTGCAGAGGCTTAATATAGCAGAATGTAAATTGTTCAAGGTTCCTATTCCTGTTGGTGTGAATTTATTTGCGAATCAGTGTCCGAAGACACATGAAGAGGAGGAGGACATGTCTTGTGTTCCATATGCAAGTGTCGTTGGCAATTTGATGTATGCAATGGTATGTACTAGATCGGACATTGCACATGCAGTGGGAGTTTTGAGCATGTATATGTCAAAACTAGGGAAGGAGCATTGGACAACAGTAAAAAGGGTTTTCAGGTATTTGCATGGCACTGGTAGCTATGGATTGTGCTACGAAGGAAGAATGGTATTGGAAAAAGTAGTGGATATACATGGCTTTGTGGATGTAGACTGGGCTAGAGATCTAGATTGTAGGAGATCTACAAGTGGGTATGTGTTTAACTTGTTTGGAGGAGAAATAAGTTGGATGAGAAAAAGGCAGGTTGTAGTGGCACTTTAAACTACAAAAGTTGAATACATGACAACCACTCATGTTAAGGAAGCAATATAGTTACAAAGATTGTGTTTAGGTATTGGGTTGGTACAACAAGATGTAAGGATAGATTGTGACAGTTATAGTGCAATTTGTTTGGCGAAAAACCTGGCTTATCATTCAAAGACAAAGCATATTGATATTCAAAATCACTTTGTGAGAGACATGATTGAAGAAAATAAAATATCGTTGATGAAGGTGGACACTTTGAAGAATGTTGCAAACTCATTAACAAAACCTGTGAGCACTGAGAAGTTCTCTTGGTGTAGAGGATCCATGGGAATTGTTGCCCTGGATTGTTGACTATGTAACCATGTAACCCCTTGTATGCAAAGAAAACAACAAGTGGGAGAATGTTGGGTATGTGTTATATTCTTTTCATGAGTGGTAGGAAAAAAAAAATATTCCTCAAGAAATGTGTCACATATTTAAGTGGTTTTTTGGCACATGGTTTTTTTGCCGATGGTTTTGTATTTCTGGTTAAGGAAATAGGGTTTTTGACTAATTCAGGTCATTGGGTTAGGGTTTTCAATGTCATTGGCTCCTATATGTATATTGTATTGTAAACAATGTAACACAATGAATGAATATAGAATATGTTGGTTTTCTCAGTTTGGGTTTCCAGGGGAAAAATATCTGTGTAGTGTTTGTATTTGCCATTGTATATTTTCTATTCTTTTACTTAAAATATGTTTGCAGTAAATATTGTACAAGGTTAAAATCTACATAGACCTCTGTTGGCATGTTTTTTCAGGAAAAGAATGTGCTTTTCATTGATGGAAAGAACAACAGTGATGACATTCAGAAGATTGATGGCATGAACAACAACATCGATGGTATTCTTATAGCAAGAAAAGAAGCAATAAGGAAAGTGAAAATGATGGAAAACAAGGAAAGCATGAGCTCAAGTGAAAAAGAAAACAATAAGAAGAGATCACAACTCAGAAGAGATAGCGCTTTTCACTTTCCAGAAGTGTAGCCAAGGTCCAAAAGAAAGACTCATAGGAGGAGCAAAGGTCAAGACCTTTGAACACTTAGAAAATATTCTAAGTCAGAGAGATCAGAAATCTTAGGAGGAAGAATGAAAATGGTCGTTGGATCACCAATCCCAACTACCCAATGACCATTAGATCAACGCCTAGTGACAAGAGAAAGCGCAACAGAGTAGTAAATATCTGATCCGTTGGATCTGAGCGACGAGAACCAAAAACCATCGTATCCAGTATAACTGGGAAGAGGATAATGGCCAAGATCCATCCTCCAAATCATGATATGTGCAATCACGAAATGATATGGGTCATTGGATCCAGAGGACACATGGCGAGAGATCAACATTTCACGGACTCGCGAGCTAGAGAAGTTAAAGGTGAGAGTTGTAGGAACTTGCGATATGTGAAGCCACGAAACGATCTGGTCCATCGGATCACTGAGGATCTGGACTGTTGATCTGATATGAAGTTTGAGTTCATGAAATCGCAATAAGATCTGGACCATCATATCACAGAGGGTTGTGGACCCTTGATCTAGAATATTTCAGATATCAAGATTTAGAAGAGTCAGGGTTGGCTCACATTCAAACATCCAAAATGTGAAATCGTGATAAGGTCTGGTCTGTCATATCATAGAGGGCTATGGACCATTGATCTAGAGTATTTCAGATATCGGAAGTTAGAAGAGTCAGGGTTGTCTCACGTTCAAACATTCGACATGCGAAATCATGATAAGCCTTTCTGAATAGGCCTATTGTCACAGCCAGTGGTCACATCAGTGGAAGAGAAGGGAAGGAACTAGTGTTGCTAGGCTCCACATCAGAGTTTCATGAGTTGGGAAAATTGAGGTGACTCGCAGTTGATCAACCGAAACATGAAATCGCGAAATGACTCTTTGGTTAGCATAAGGTCACAACTAGTGGGCATGTGGGAGAAACATGCCCGTGCTAGTTCGAGCAGGTAAAGTTTGTGAGGAACATATTTGAAAGGTAAGAAAGTCTCTGTGGATTTAATCCAACGGTGTTGATTAATCAACATTTTGAGTGAAGGGTGACTGTTTCACCTCACAGACTATTGATCGATTACGATTCAGTTAGGAGAACTGAATCATAGTTTTTGGGTTTTTGGTGATTCAGTTGCTTGTGAGTTTCTTGGGAGATTCTAAGTGTAACTAAATGGAAGGATTGTATAAAAAAAATAGGCTGTGACTGAGTTAGGTTGGCTATTCTCGCTGGAAAAGTGAGTTGAACTGGGAGAAAGGAAAATCACAGTATGCACAGTGTGAGATCAAACTCAGAGATGAGAAATAGAAGCTAAACAGAACAGAAAAGGTGTAGAGAGAAGAATGTACACATATCAAAGAGAATGAGAGGAAAAAAGAAATAACAGATAGAAAGAGATAGGAAGTCTAGCCAAGTATGAACATAACAAAAGAAGTGTAAAGAAAAGAAAAATTGGAGAATAGAAAGAAGCAGAGAATAATTGAAGAACAAAGAAGAAGTGGTAAGAATTGATATATCTGGTTTTTCAGTTATTCAATCATTTATTTATAATCAAGGAGGTAGGGAGGTTCTAGGGAGGACTGTAGTCCTCTGTTATTCAAGTTGGTGCTTGAATAATAGAAGTTTTATCTTTCATCTAGTTGTGGCTAGAAAACAGGGTGGTAGGGTGGAGCTAGGGAAAACATAGAGTTTTTTGTATGCAAGTTGGTGCTTGTATTAGTGGAAGTAGGTGCTTCCATCCAGTTGGTGCTGGAGTTCATAAGGAGAAAATATGCTTCTTTCTAGTGGGTGATAGAGAAACTTGAGGGTTGGTGCTCTCTACAAGTTGCATATTGTTAAAGAAGAGGTTGTGGCCTCATTTTGAGTTGGTGCTCAAAGTTAGATGATGTACAAAACATAAAATATTGCCTATCATTCGAAGAAGAAGAGGTTTTCTCCCTTTATGGTTTTCCTCGTGAAAATATGTCTCTATGTATATCATATGTGTGATTGATGTTTATTATTTCTATTGTTCCTATCTTGTATAATATTGATGGTCACTTGGAGAAGATTGAAAAAATGTTTTAATATACATAATATTGTTTAATCACAGTAACAACTGATTCACCCCCCCTCACAGTTGTCTTAGTAATTTCAACAATTGGTATCAGAGTAGGTTCCTTTTATTTAAAGGTAGATCTGTAAGCTTAAACATGACAAGTCATGAAGGAAATTCAACCAATAAGCCTCCTCTATTTGATGGAACACATTTTGCCTTCTGGAAAGTTAGAATGAGAACATACATAATGGCCTTAGGTGCCGATGTTTGGGATGTAGTAGAAACTGGATATATAAAGCCTGTTGTGCTAGCTTCTAAAGATGATAACTTAGAATTTATCTTCGATGCAAAGGAAATGAATGCTATATTGAATGGACTTGTTGAAGCTAAGTTTGTAAAGGTGATACATCTTGAATCTGCCAAAGCAATGTGGGATAAACTTATTAGCAGTTATGAAGGAAATGAGAAAGTAAAACATGACAAACTTCAAACATATAGATTGAAATTTGAACAACTAAAGATGAATTACGATGAAACAGTTAGTAAGTATTTTTTAAGAGTTGAAGAGCTTGTGAATGCCATGAAGGGCCTTCGTGAGAATATTGAATATGCATTTTTAGTTCATAATATTTTAAGATCTCTGCTTGATATATTTAATCCAAAATTTTCTGCAATAGAAGAGCTAAATGATGTTCAAACTTTGTCTATTGATCAACTCCTAGGAACTTTAACTGCATATGAAATGAGAATTAGCAAAGATAAATCCATCACTAGAGAAGCATATTTTAAATAAGACAAGAATACTGATTCAGAATTAGATGATATTGAGGAAAAATTTGTGAGAAGGTTAAAGAAAGGATTAGGAAAATATCAAGGCAAGCTTCCCTTCAAATGTTTTAACTATCTTAAGATAGGTCATTTTGCATCTAAGTGTCCTCATAAGAAAAAGGACCAGAACTCCGATGATGAAAATAAATACAAATTTAAGAAATATAGTAAAAAGAAAAGTTTGTGTGCAAACAATGAAAACTCCTCAGAAGACTTAGATAACGATTCATCCTGCGAAGACAAAGTGAATGATTTTATTCTTATGGCTATGGGAGATATTGATGATGAACATAAATAAGGTGACATGGATGACGAACAATATATGGTGGATATGGAAGGTGAATTAATCAGTTCTTTTGAAGAAATTGACAGACTCAAATTTAAGAAGAGAAAACAAAAACAATTGTTGATGCAGTTTGAAAACAATGGTAAACAACCTGATGAAGACTTTGTCTTGCTAAAAGTTGAGTTAGAAGAGACAAATAAAATAAAGGACATTCTTAAACAACAATTATCAGAGAATAAAGTGAGATGTGAAGCCTTGGAAGAAGAAATAGTAAACATCAGAAAAGAGATGGAGAAGTTTAAGGCATTGTATCACCAAAATCTGTCAAGTATTAAAGCCTCATAAGGGTTAACTTCCATTCTAAATCAACAAATGAATCCAATGTTGAAATTTGGCTTGGGTTATGAAGAAGGATCAAGTAGTGATCATCCAAGTAACACAAAACCTATCAAGTTTCTGAAATCTACAATCTTTGACAACAACCACTCTACAGAAACAAAGAAAGATAATCAGGTGCCAATGAGAAATGAAAGAAAAAGTACCAGAACCGAATATTTAGATTAAAGAAGTAAAACAAACACACCTTCTACTCAAAGAAGTCATCAGCATGGAAGAAATCAAAGAATACAACATTTTTCTAGGTACAGAGGATTTTTCTATGGATATTGTTTTTTGTGTTCTAACTTTGGTCACAAAGATGTAAATTGTTCTTTAAGATTTAGATATGAGCATTCAAGATACTCAAGGAATAATTATATTCCACAACAAAGATTGGGACAACCAAGTAACAAATAATCACATACTACAAATCATGTGATGGTTGGGAAAAAGACAATAGTTATGAGCATAACAATCGCTATGATTTGTTATTCAGTGAACCAGAATGTTACATCTATCATAATTTTGGACATAAAGTTGTATACTATCGCTTAAGGAATGGTAAGTCTGAGTAATGGAAAAGGAAAATCTCAAGATGTGTTGTTTGTATACGATCTAAAACATAATCTACTTAGTGTCAGTCAAGTTTGTGACAGAGGATGTGAAGTTGTTTTTACTTCTAAATATTGTAGAATAAAATCTGTGAATTCAGGACAGCTGGTTGCAAAAGGCATAAGAACATAAAACAATATATATGCATTAAAAGAAGAAAAAGAAGAATTTCACTTAAGCAAGTATGATGAAAGTTTGTTATGGCGTATGAGACTTGGACACCTAAATTTTGATCATATAATCAAGATTAGAAACAATAGGGTAGTAAAAGATATTCCAAAGATATCAAACCCATATGATTATGTTTGTAAACCTTTCCAAATAGGAAAGATTACTCAGACACAGTTTAAATCTAAGAAATTTCCTTCAACAGAAAAAACTCTCCAGTTAGTACATATGGATTTATGTGGACCATCAAGGAAACAAGGTACATGAAAAGAAAAATATTTCATGTTGATTATTGATGATTATTCTAGACTAACATGGGTTTCCTTTTTGAAGGAAAAATCTGAAGCATTTGAAAAATTCAAAGTGTTTAAGGCTCTAACTGAGAATCAAACAGGAAAAAGATTGAAGCCAGTAAGGTCTGATAGAGGAGGAGAGTTTAGTTCATGGAATTTCAAATAGTTTTGTGATAAACATGGGATCAAAAGAGAGTATACTATCCCAAGGACTCCATAACAAAATGGAGAAGTTGAGAGGTAGAATAGATCAGTTCAACAGATGGAAAGATCAATGATGAATGAAAGGAATATTTCTCAGAAATATTGGGTGGAAGAAATTCATACAACTGTACATATTCTTAACAAATATCATCTTAGGCCACACAGTGACAAGACTCCTTATGAACTATGGTTTGGAAGACCTGCCACAATCAAGCATTTTAAAGTCTTTGGGAGTAAGTGTTATATCAAGAATAATGATGAAAATATTGGAAAATATGATGATAGGGATGATGAAGGTATCTTCTTAAGTTATTCTACAAACAATAAAGGATACAGATGCTATAATAAGAGGCTATATAAATTGGTTGATTGTATCGACATAAAAGTTGATGAAGAAATCTCGATACGCAATGTAAGCAATGTTGAATCAACTACAGAAGATATAGTTGAAGTTGAAGATGAACATGTCCAAATATCAGAAAGAGAAGACTCTAAATGAGATGAAGATACAAATACTTAGGCAGACTCAACTATGCAGAAAGAAACAAAACCACCTCTCAAAATTGTTATAAAGAAATATTCTGAAAACCAAACAATTGGTGATATGAATAAAGGAGTTAAGACAAGATGGAAATTGATTGAAGATTCAGAAAAATCTCAGGTCGCTTTCCTATCTATGATTGAACCTAAACATTTTGATGAAGCTAGCAAGCATGATGATTGGATTAGAGCTATTAATGAAGATTTTGATCAGATTGAGAAGAACAACACTTGGGAGTTTGTTCCTAGACCCGAAGATAAGAATGTAATAGGCTCCAAATGGGTATTCAAGAATAAAATGAATGAAAAATAACAAATTGTTAGGAATAAAGCCAGATTGGTTTGTAAAGGGTATGCACAAGTTGAAGGACATGATTTTGATGAAACCTTTTCACCAGTGTCAAGATTGGAAGCCATCAGAATGCTTCTTGCATATTAATGTCATAAAATCTTTAAAGTATATCAGATGGATTTTAAGTCAACATTTCTCAATGGAGATCTAGAAGAAGAAGTATATATGGAGCAACCTGAAGGATTTCAATGATAGATAATCTTGACTATGTCTACAAGCTGAAGAAGGATTTATATGGACTAAAAAAAGCACCATGAGCTTGGTATTATAGATTGGATAATTTTTTACAAGACAAAGGTTTCAAGAAAGGTACCGTTGACAATAATCTATATATTAAGTCTGAAGGTGATGATCTATTAGTTCTTTTGGTTTATGTAGATGACATTATTTTTGGCTATACTAATGACTCTTCTATTCAGTGGTTTGCTAATTCTATGAAAACAGATTTTGAGATGTCCATGATAGGAGAACTATCATATTTTCTTGGTTTACAAGTAAATCAGAGTTCTATAGGAATATTTATCTCTCAAGAAAAATATTTGAAAGATATGTTGAAAAAGTTCTAAATGGAATATTCCTCTCTTGTTAGTACACCTATGGTGGTTGGATGCAAGCTCAATAAAGATGATAGTTCACCTAATGTTGATCAAAGAACATATCGATCAATGATAGGCATTCTTCTGTACATCACAACATCCCTACCTGATATAATGCAAGCTGTTGGAATGGTAGGTGTTAGGCAGAAATATTGTTGTTTAATTCCGTTGTAGAATTTGCCCAACCATTTAATTTTCCAATCCTAGGTTCATAGGATTACGAAGCACACACACTCTATATGTAGGACTGGAGTAGAAGTAATATAATATAAATTTATGAAATGAAACTGATCTAGGAAAGCAGGAAATTGCATAAAGGAAAAGAAATACAACATGTGCAGAGTTAACGACAATTAACATATGTGAGCTCACACAATATATCAATCTCAAATTATATTACAATAGTCAAATGAAAAAACATGAAAGAATAACAAAGCTAAGAATCCCCTTCTCCTAATTACAAGACTATCTCCAAAAACTCAAGATAATCAAATGAAGAGAGAGCACTCTCTTATATACATGAAGAACATAACCATCTCATAATTGCAGATCCACTATTCTCTCAACCTATTTCCCATTATTACAAAATATAATCCTTTTAAATCCTCACACATATCTCTCACATATCTTAGATAAGATATTCTAACCAAATCTCCAAGATCTTCTCCTTGGAATGGGATTGAATTATCTCCTCAAATATTGAAATGGTGGAGAGAAGTATTCGAGAAGTCCTTTGAATTAATCCTTCATATATTCCTACACATTACAAAGCTCACACATATTTAAGATATATATGAAAACATGTTGATTTTCTAACATTTAATCACAAATTCCTTTGAAATACTAAAATGAATAAAGTGGAGAACAATCAGGTGAAACCCAAGTATATTTATGGAAATGATATCATGAAAGGTTAATGGGGCGATGAAATGTGAAGAATGATGAAGGGAAAGGTGTATGAGAATAGGACATTTCTGAGCCCCAACATGCCCCCCAACTTAACTTGTTTCATGTCCTCATGCAACCATGCATAGATCTTCCTGAGAAATTTTGGCATCTGAATGTTGGCTTTGAGTGATAATAATGAATATTTTCCAGGATGGGATTTATATGAGTAACAACTGACATTTTTCATATGGTTGGTTCTTGTGTGACAACCATGAATATAAAGAATGTTGGTTCTTGTGTTAACAACATTCATTTCGTTATTTGTTCTCTTGGTGTTATGATAATAGTTTTCCCATATTTTTAGTTTCCAGTAACAACTGACATTTTCTTATGGTTGGTTCTTGTGTGAAAACCATGAATATAAAGAATGTTGGTTCTTGTGTTAACAACATTCATTTCGTTACTTGTTCTCTTGCTGTTATGATAATAATTTGCCCATATTTTTACTGGAAAATGTATGATATCAATGTGAAAACATCACTAAGTATAAGAAATCCCTTTTTTGTTTTTTTATATGTGTGAATCATGCCAATATGTATATCATTTCTTATGAAGTAAAGTGAAACAAAGTATCGTTGGAAAAGAAATGTTCATAACTGATAAATGAGACAAAAAAATGGAATGATGGCCGTGGAAAAATGGAGTGATGATAGTGAATAATGTCCCCCACCCCACCAACTGAACTTGTTGCATGTCTTCATGCAACGTGGCATAAGTCATAAAAGTGAAAAAGAAAAGGGAAATGAATGAGGGAGTTTTCCAAATTATTCATTGCTAGCAGTTTGAGGAATGACATGATTAAAGCGTAGAAAATAACATACCTCCACTTACCCAAAATGTTGATGAACTATGAAATAGGAATATGGCTGATGCGGCTACTAGATCATGGAAGATGTCACTGTTGTAAGATCATATGGAAAGTGACTGCTGTTGTAGTTGTTATTGTTATCTGTTGGATCATAGAATGTGAAGTGGAGGGATATGAACTGTTGTTGAATGCACCATGGAAAAAAGAAAGTATGAAAGTGGAATTGTAGTACTCTCAGAGAGAAGTAGTCATGCTACTATAACTACTGATAGAGTCATGAAAAGTGTATAGTCTTCACCCGCTGTGAAACCCGATGGTACAATTCTAATCATGTGAATAAATGTGTCGATGTTGAGCATCAAAAGAAGTCATTGGATTACCTACCAATGATGAATGTCATTAACCAATGTGATGAAACTCACCATTGATGTCAATGAGTGCCAAGGTACCCGAGTACATCTGGCGAAGTGAGAATAGATGTGTTGATGTCGAGCCACTTGCAAGATCCGACGATCAAGGGACATTGACGTATTCCCATGATTGCCAGCGAGAGAACTTGCCATTAAGGCATGCAAGCCTCCAGGTACTTAAAATGGACTCTAGTCTATATCCCAGATAAGGTGTTGAGGTCGATGGGGCAAGACCTGTTGAAAAGTGGGCCTTAAGGAATCCCACATCAGTCAATGTGAATTTGTACAAAAAGATTTGGTAGAACTATAAATGGAAAGAACTCACGGTCAAGTAGTGTGGATCCACAGGACAAGGAAAACAAGGCAATGTAATCATGGAAAGGGAACTGAATGGTTTTATTCGTAAGGCAAACGGGAAGGGAAAAATAAGCCAAAAATGAACTGAAAAAAAAAAGATAAAGGAATGTATGCAACTCAGAAAGGTAGGCATGCATGAAGTCGTGAAGGGTAAGGCAATGGAAAATGGGCATCAAGACATGGATGACCAATATGTTTTGAATGAGTAATGCGAGGCAAGAAGTCATAACACAAAATGGTGTTTTTGGGAATGTGTGTCCTGTAACATCAAATATCAGGATGCGTAAAAAGTTTATGTGTGATAGCAAGATGTTGTTGTGTAACAACAAATGTCATGATGTGTAACAACTTAGTTTTAGTAACAACTCCTTCAAGTTGTCTATCACATGTTTTCTTTGAAGGATTTTTTGATTCTTGAAAATCACTTCAGCATGAATAACGAGCGTCTTGTTCTTGCAATCAATCTAAATACTAATCCTGCAATCAAACTTGTGAGAGCAACGTAAGATGTGAAATGCAAGATTATGTACAGATGCGAACAAATTCAAAGTAGAAAATAAATGCAGTTATACCTGTTGTCCGCACTTGTTAGTTCCGTCATTGCTTTCGCCAAAGTGATTTAAGAAAAACAAAGAAACATTAAACGTAAACACATGTATTTATTACTGTTTTCGAGAATGTTTTAAAGTGTCCATTTGCAATTTTTGTTTGTTTTATATATATATATATATAGTGTTTTTTTTTTGTTTTTTTTGTCAATTTTTTAATTTTTTTTTTTTTTTGTAATGCTTTTGTTTTATAACTAAAATGAAACAAAAACAGTTATTATTTTTCTTTGTTTTTTTTTATTGTTTTTGTTTTATAATAAAACCAAAAAAAAACATATATATAAACAAAAATAATTTGTGCTATAAAACAACGAGGCAATGACATTGGAAGCTGCCACGATTTGGAGTTTAACTGAAGATCTAAAAGAGATTGAAATATTGAATGATGATTAGTAAATCAAATCAGACTCTTAGATCATGTGCCATGTGTAGCACAACTTCTTATTAACTTGAGTTCTTCTTCTTGGAGGGTGCCATATTCAAAACAAATCGTTTTCTTCCTCACGCAGTTTGCAAAACAGAGCTCCAAAGAACCTTATTTTCTCCCAAATGGTTGTGAAATCCCAAAAATTGCTCTAATGTTGCCTAACTGCCTCCATTCTCGAGAAAACCCATGTTTTATTTTTTTTTTAATTCGCCTCAGATTGCTCAGAAAATGCGTTTTACAATCATGTGTTTTAACAGTTACGCATTTCTGGCAATTACCTCTGAAGAAATTGAAAACTAGATGATGCCTCTTGTGGTAAAATTTCCAGAGCTTGTCTCTCACAGAGAAGTTCAAATTGATGGTCATCAATATTCACAATATTGTTGTGATTCAAGCCAAGGACTGAGGTAGAAGATTATTGTCGTCGTAGTTGGAGTGTGGAAAAAAACAAAGGGTTTGTTATCACAGTTTCAGTTTCGTTTTTTTTTTATTATTATTATTATTTCCTAATGCCATTATTGTTTTGTTGTTTTATTGTTTTATTGTTTGCAGATTTGCAAATTTATTCAAACACTGTTATAGCAAAAACGTCACTGTTACAACAAGTAAAAGCATGAAAATTTTTGCTATATCATCATGTTGTAACAACATGTAAAATTTTCACTGTTTCAACATGCTGTAACAACATGTCAAAATTTCACTGTTTCAGCATGCTATAACAGCATGTAAAAATTTTACTGTTTCAACATTTAAAAAAAAAATCACTATTTCAGCATGTTGTAACAGCATGTCAAAATTTTACTATTTCATCATATAAAATTTTGTTGTAACAACAACTGTCTCAACATTAAAAAAAAAATTCACTATTTCAGCATACAAAAATTTCATTGTTTCAGCATGTTGTAACAGCATGTAAAAATTTCACTATTTCAGCATGCTGTGGCAATGAAATTTTCACTATTTCAGTATATAAAATGTTGTTGTAACAACGACTGTCTCAGCATGTAAAAAAAAAATTTCATTGTTTCAGCATACAAAAATTTCACTGTTCAGCATGTAAAAATTTCACTGTTTCAGCATGTTGTAACAGCATGTAAAAATTTCACTGTTTTAGCATACTGTAATAGCATGTAAAAATTTCACTGTTTCAGCATGTTGTAACAGCATGTCAAAATTTCACTGTTTCATCATGCTATAACAACATGTAAAAATTTCACTGTTTCAACATGTTGTAACAACATGTAAAATTGGTTTTATTTGATTTACTGTTAAGCATGTCAAAAGACTCATTCTTGAAATCCAAATCATCCCTATTTTCTGATCCTTGCGATCGCACTAAACATGGAGGAGAGCATACTTATTCTAGCAAAAATAAAAAACTTGAAAATAAAATCCTACCTACACTACGCTAATTAGAAATGAGACATTAGTTACGTATAATCAAAGAGCCAATGTAGCCATGCACACAACAGTAATAAAAATATGTTATCTTTCAATTTCACAATTGGCAGTCGAGAATATGTATGAGCGTGTGAAATTAGTTGTTGAAATTGTAAATTAAGAAAATAAAAAGAAAAACTAAATGTATCTAACCTAGTACTCGCTTGAAACCATCGTTCGATCAGGCTTTCATAGGTGTGTCGTTCTTCGCTCAGATCATGTTGTAACTCCTCTTCATCTTCCTCGGTCTCCTTTTCAATCAATTGTTCGTCATCGGATGCATCAGAGTCTTCAGATGTTTGATCATCAATTGTTTCTAGAGGAGTATTTGAATGTTTGATCCTTGTCAAGATCTCTTCTTCATGGGAAGAGGAAATCCCGACATCTGTGAGGATCTGAGTGAGTAGTTCCAAGAGGACATTCATTGTTAAATCATGTTAAAAGAGGATTCTTACAGCACCCAAATCAAAATGAAAAACTTTAAAAAACACTCTTGCTAAAACATAAAAAAAATTACTCTTCAAAGTTGTGGAAGTTAAAATGTTTCTGATGAAAAGTCTCCATTCAAGTAGCTACTAAGACCCCTAGAACCAACACATGTAGATCACGCTTGCAAAAATTTAAACTAATCTTGCGGAAATTGAAATTTACACTAACTTGCAGAAATTGAAATTTACACTACCCTACATGTCCTTACCCATATGTCACCTCAGAGTTAGGAGCATGTCTAATCACACTT
>JZKD02S2189354.1:1921146-1943544 GCA_000966675.3 Picea glauca | reverse complement strand
AATTCTTTCACCATTTTCATTCAAAGTTGTAAGAAGAGCTTATTTGTGGGGGTCCAAGAGCCCTCCCTTGGAGGAAGAAGGGACTCATAGTCCTCTTTCTTCTTGGTGTTTTCTTTCATTGATATAAACCTTACCATTGGTGACATGGGTCTTATTGTTTCGTTTGTCCTTATGTCCCTATGCTCATTAGTTTAGTTGTTATTTTATTTCTTAGTTTAATTCTTAGTTGTTCTTTTATATTTCTTTCTCTAACCCTTTTTCTTACAGCTGTCCTACTTAGCAAACCCAACTAAGATTGCAAGAACCTCTGTTTTTCTCACTAAGGTGACGAAAGAGGCGCAACATATTGGCGACTCCATCGGGGAAAGGTATCAATTTCCTACCCCATTTGGGTTTTTATAGCTCTTCTTTTGGTTTATTTAACCTGTAGGTGCATTAACCGGCCCAAGCCGACCTGCAAAACATCCAATTCCAAGTCGAATTGAGAGAATTCCATTCGAAATTTTCTTTCACGGCCGTGTGTCTGTTGTGCACGGGTGTTTTGGCCTACAGACATGCATCGTGCGCACATGCACCTAAGTCACAGCTATGTTTTGCGCACCTGCGCCCATAATCTCATTTCGGTCTTTGCATAGGTGCTTAGTGCACCTCTATCTACATTGAGACCCACACACCTGTGCAAAGAACTACACATTGTAAGTTTTTTTGAGATTTGGGGAAGGCCCTTATCCTTCTTAAAAGTGATTTCATGCATATTTTAAGTTGCACCACACTTAGTTCCCTCTTCATATAAAGGGATTAGTCAAAACACATAGGCACTTAGGGGGTTTAAAATCATTATTTCCTCTTTTGATTTCATTTTTGCCACATGGATGGATTTCTTTGACTAAAAGTATAAATTGGAATCATTTCTAAATCACATAAAACTTGCATTGGGACTAGAAGTTGGATAACAATCTCTTAGTATGCTCTTCTCTCGCGCTTCCAAGTGACCTTGAGAATCAAAAAAATATTGTAGGACAATTTCATCTCCCTTAAAAAGATTAAAACCTTTAGGAGAGGACAACAACCCCTCTTGGGACTCCTCTTATTTTATTTTTCAAACACATCTTAAGATTGTAACGTGACCATACATGCCCACATGCTACAAAGATATGATATTGTTGAAATTTACTTTCTTAGATTAAATCACTAGGAAAGTTTAAAGGTTTTGTAATGGGCCGATACATGCCCACATGATCACAATCTAGGACAGTTTCAAAGATTTTCTTAGATTAAGTCACAATAGGGAGTTAAAGGAATAGTAAAGGAACCACATTTCCACATGCTAGCTTCCTAGGGACTTTTGAATTACGCAAGGCTGTACCAAAGGCACTTAGTTAATTAGGTAATCAACACTTGTAAGGACCAAGCGAAGTCCACATGCAGCAAGGTGACACCTATTTCATTAAAACATTGGCACACTTTCACTCATTCACACACAAAATTCACTTATCACTCACATAGTTTCTTCTCGAAACATGGAGGTCAAAGTAAGTTTCCTCCAAAGGGATTCTGAAACACCCCACCCTTTTCTTAATGAAACTATCCACTCCCATTTAATTTCAACAAGGTTAGTTGACACCCCCAACCTCTCAAACAACTACATCTAAATTTTTTCTAAAAACTTATTAAGTTTTCCTCCACAGGAGGTGCCAAAAGAAATGTTTTAGTCTAGGTAGGATTTTGGGGATAGGCATCCAAATAACTCCCTGTTATCTAGTTCTCACATTGTCAAAGCAATAGAAGTTGTCAAATAGGGAACTAAAAATCCTCCAAGTCAAGTGTTCCTAACACCATAAGGTAGGGAGATATCCGTGAAGGGCCGAAGTTCGAGGTCCGATTGTTCTGTGTGCCCCCCCTTGAGGCACCCACCTCTTGGATGGGATCCAGCCCATGACCCATTTCTTAGGCCGAAAATCAAAATGTCACACTTTGACTGAGGTACCTAGTGACCAAATTTTAGGACATCTACCTAGGTGGAAATTATGGGCTGTAATTGCACCTTGATCGAATTTTGTGTGGCTATTGGGAAATATCGCCAGCTCTTTCGGGATATGCCCCCTTTACCCCTCATTATAACTAATTATTTCATCCTTCACTAGTTTCTCTTTCGATGACTTTAGACCCCACTGTTGAGTACTATTGGAAGGTCCAGTGCTATTTGAGAGGAAGTAAATTACATCTTTTAGGAAAGGAGCATTTGTTTTCTTTGATTCCCCATGTGGAAAAAACCCACTTATCCACATATATGCTTCTTTTTCAAAACACTTTATGTATGATGCACTTCTAATTACATTTTGATTTAGATATATATATTGTGTAAAGTTCAAAATTTGCAACAAAGGCTCTTGTTTATTTTCTCTCATCACATTTTGCACACATCCACTCAGCTAGTCGGACATCATAGGGGACCCACATAACCCCCATCATTCTAGATGCTTACTAAACCTCCCTCCTATTTTAAGGGGAGTTCCTGGTCTTGCCAAATCATCGACAACACCTTCACACACTCCTGTGAGTGCCACTATCTTAGGATCCGCCTTGCTTGGTTCCACAATACTGGGGTCCACTTCCCAAGTCCCTTTGTCCACTTTCTCTCCTCTACGCGGAAGCAGAGGGCCAACTTCCTCTCAAAGGGGAAGTACCAACCCACCTAGCCCCCCTCAAGGGTCAGGTTCACAACACACTCACACCATGGCTGGAGCTAATCCTCGCCCCCCACTACAGATGCCATATTTAACCTCTCTTGACATACCAAATCTAAGAAAACTCACCAATGATCCTATATTGCATGACCCCACATGGCCTACAATACCTACCAAACTACCTTCAGACGTCCCCAAATTTGAAGGAAAGGCAAGAGATGACCTTGCCAACCATGTCATGAATTTCCACCTATGGTGTTCTTCCAACAACATTATGGATGATTCCATCAGACTATGATTATTTCAACGCGGACTCATTGGCTCATCAGCCAAATAGTATGTAGATGAAAAATCAGAGTCCCATGCGACTTTCGAGTCCTTGACCAAAGCATTTTTGACCTTCTTCCAATTACCAATCCACCACGACAATGGTCTTGAACTACTCTCTAATTTCTAGCAAACCTCATCCATACATATCGCTGATCACATTCACGAGTGGCATAGACGACGTAGTTTGTGCAAAGCTGAAACCACCAAACAACAGTATCTTGATTGGTTTCTCAGATCACTTGTCTCTCTCCTTAGTAAATATGTTGCTTCCACCTTCCCTCAATCCGAAGAAGAAGCCATCAGTAAGGCTCAACAATACAACCTCATATATTCACAATTAGGGTACTTATACATGGTACTTCCTAATATCCCCAAACCCATGCCATTCGGTCAAGACAAACCCATTATGTCTCACTCAGCAGATAGATTGATTGGTAATACTAGACACCACAACCCTCAACCCCAACCACCACCAATGTATGACACACCTCAATATCCGTCGGCATATGGGGGAACCTTTTATTACCCCCCACCCCCTTATCAACAACCATACCCTATTTCTATTCCTCCACCCATCAGTGGGCCACTGCCGACACCCCCAATATACCCACCTCTCCAAACAAGTTCTGGTACCCCCTCTACCTCAACTTATACTCTAAATACTAGCAAAAGTGCCACGCCTTCCTATGTACCTTACAGATCACAACTCCCACAGAATCCATACTTTCCATTTCTTGGTCCTCCACAGCCCATTGCACCCCCACACCCTCATGCTAGGGTGAATTTTGTTCAACCTTCTCCCATTCAACAATATCAAAATTTTGAATAACTAAATACGAAAAATCCGACCCACCCATCGAATAATACAAAAAAAAAGGAAGAAACAGGAATAATAACAACCTAGGTCAAGGCGAGAATCAACCCCAACAAAACCAACCTACTGGGGGCAACCAAAACCAAGGGAATCAGAACCCCCAGGGGGGGAAACAACAACATGCGTCAAGGGAGAAATAAAAATACTATTAAAACCACCTTCCCTTGTTCCCTTTGCGGTGATTTTGGTCATTATACTCATCATTGTCCCCAAATCCCTGATTTAAACAGCTGAAAGACTCAAGCAGACTACCACATCCTCCAGCACAGCCCGACCCTCAGCAGGCCCCACAACAATACGTGCAAAAATCCCCCCCCCAACCATACTGTAGAATCCCATTCCACACCAAGGTGTGATGAACCCAATAGGACACACAGCCTACCCCACATCAGTTGGGACAATTCCTCAATCCAAACAATCCCACAGATCGTACCATCCTCCTCACTAATGAGGAAGAAATCCTTCTGCAAACACGTAGCTGTCAATATCGTGCACCTGTTGAGTCTCCTCCCATTCCCCCAAAAAAACCCCAACACTGACGGGACCCCTATTGGTAATTCCTTTTCCTAAAGCCGAAGCACCTCTTCGCATCCCTCACATCCCATTGCGCAGGAATGTCCATAACCCCCAGGCTAGGGTGGCTCATAATTACAGTTTCGTTGATTACTTAGCACAATCCCCGACTGCCATGTCAGTCTTAGAAGTCGTTCAAACTTGTCCCACTCAACGGAAATAATTATTTTTCGCCTTGGGGCCAATCGACCCTGTGGATACCCAACTCATCACATTTGATCTCGAAAATGGAGAACCTCTCCTTCCCGCTCTGATCACTTTTCAAATCCCAATAAAAATTTGGAACATTACAGTTCATCGATGCATCATCGATGCATCATCAATGAACGTGCATCCACATGCATTATGTCCAAATATGTATGGTAGAAACTTGGTTCCCCTGAACTCATCCCATCTGCCATTACCTTAAGGGATTATGACAAACGACCATCGTCTCCTGAAGGGATCTTCCAAAATGTCCCCGTAGAACTCAGGGGCAAGACCATTCTCATCGAGATTGAAGTTATCGATGCCCCACTTGATTATAATATCTTGTTCGGTCGTGGCTACATGTACGCTATGAAGGGAGTTTCCTCTTTCATCTTTCAAACAATGATGTTCCCCCCATAACGGGAAGATCATTACCATTGACCAAGTCTCACATTACAAGCCTAACCATTCTTTCAACATCGATAACATTCTCCCTCTCATCCACATGAGTCGTGACGCATACCCACTCATCGAAATGGGTCCCAGAATTTTCAAAGACCCATCATTGTTAGGAACTTACCATGGTGCACCACCTCTCCTTTATCCTTCCAATCAAGTATGTGTCGTATCATCCAATGGAACCAACATAGAGGATACCCTTCCTTCTAGGGAATCTTCTATCATATCTAACATCCCACTAGTCGCAAAGCTCCCCCCTCACGAGCCTCCTACGAACTCATCGACTCCACCAGTCCACAATTTCACCTCTCCCCAAGGCCATATCCCAGTTTGGGAGACCATTCCCCAAGACATTACTCAAATCCCCTTATTTTACACCCCACCAGGCATACAAGATTTCCAAGTAGCCACAATGCTTACCCTCCCTAATATGGTGTTAGCAATTCCAATTTGGTATTTACATCCACTAGAGATGTTCCATCAACCATCCCTTCCCCCCCAAATGGAAGGAATCCCGGTGACAATTCCCATACTCACTCCCACCATACCCTCTACACCCCCACTCACTACCCTCCCTGCCATAGCTGGGGGCAAGAGAAAGAAGAAGGAGCCCACAACTCGACTTCCCCTGTGCATCCAACCTCCTTGCGGGCTATGTGAGAAATATGGACACCAAACCAACAAATGCCCATCTCTACTCGAGTTACGGTACCTGATTCCACTCCGTGAAATGCCATCAACGCTCACCACTGTAGCAAGTACTGCCGCCACTGCCCCTCACTCAAGTAGTAAAGGGTTGTGAACCAAATTCGCTTGTGCTATATGTTCATAATATGGCCATTATACACACCATTTCCTAGCACTACCACACATCCGACAGACATTAGCCGCAGTACGCCAAATCTTGCAGAACGAACCCAATCCAGCTACATCATCCCTACCAAAAGTCACTGACATCCATTATGTCACAACTTCATTCAATGAACATATGAGATGCCCTTGCTCTCTATGTGAATCCTTAGATAATTTTACATACCAATGTCCTATGATCATTGAAAACAGGCAATGCCAAATGACCCTGATCCAAACCCCTGCGCCCCCTACAGAATCGATGGTTGACCTCACCTCACCACTTGATATTCTTCATATCATTTCTCCTGAACCAGATACACTCCCTATTCCTCCATGGTTCTTGGATGACTTATCTGAGGATTTACCCCGAAATCCCCCCAAATTACCATCTGATCATCCATAGTGCCAGTAAAACCAGGATGGCATTATGGACCCACCATCCATATCTAAGCCCTTTTTCCCACTTTCATTTTTTGGTACAGGATCCCACAAGCTCTATTTTCTGAACCATCTTTGGCCTCTTACATAGACATTTCCATCAGGTTATCATTTTCCCTTTTCCCTGGCAGAGCATCTTCCCATGACACACTCAGGTACGCTTGCTCATGTTCAAAATTATGAAATAAATGCTCGTATGTTCAATTCTCTTCAAATATTGTTCACGTCGGGTATTTGGTTTTCATGTGTGCAGGTACTTGGTCATCATACATAAACACAACCCCTTCAGGTATATAATCAACAATGGCATGTAATCATTCCCTCTGAATCTCACTTGCATCACCAGTCACGCCCTTTGACATTTGCCTCTAGGATCCCCATCTCCAGCTCTGCAGTACCAACACCTCCATTGCATCTTAAGTACTATCACCCGATAGCACTCTCCCCCACATGAGTTGTCCCATTCATAGAACCCTTTTGTACTTTGATGCTCATGTTTTTTTTCAACCCTTTAGGGATGGGAGTCTCGATAGTCTTACATCATGATGCGAATCAGCCACATACTCCTTCTCCTCATTTTGCTAGCTTTCCCATTGGACTCCCAAATTATCTCTTCCAGGTTCTATTTTGACTGCACCTCCGCAGTATCATGAACCCTCCATTTCATCCAAAATCAGTTTGCCCCTCTGCAAATTTCCCTTCATTTCACCTACCTCATACAGAAACCCACCCATGGGGCCCCCACCCTCCACCATTTCTCCAAGAAAATTGCGCCCTACCCAGGCCAACAATATTACATTGGGGCACCCATTTCTATATTTGTACACTCATCCCAAATTATTCTTTATTTATTTGTTACATTGTAAAAAGCCTTTATTTCCAGCATTTACATCTCCTTTTTTTGCCACCTTTGACGACCTTCTTTCCTTTTTTGGCAAATGCAACCCATGTCGCCCTTGGTTGGGGCACTCCTTATCATCTACCCCTATTGACATAATCCATATACTATGAGTATCCCACAGGCCATTTACCTCTGCCCTTTGAGTTTGTTCACTTTGTCCCACCCCTGGCGCAACTTATCCCCTGTCTTGTTGTCCCCCTGACACTCGACCTAGTTGAATGGTTGCAGCCACTTATACCTCAAATATACCCCCAACCAAGGGTAGTATTGAGTATTCCTACATCTTGAATTCATCCATGTACCTCCTCCAGTTCCTAACCTCACCTAGTAGATTTCACGAAGCCCTTTGTTTCTTGGAGTCGCATCCCCCTTTTTGTCAACATCAACACAGTTTCCAGAAGGGTGACAGTATCTTGAATCTCATTACCTTTCCAATGAGAGGTCTTGAACGACACAGGGAGAATGAAAATTTCTCCCTGCCGTCGTTAACCCCCGTAACATTCGAATTCAACACTTTCTCATGTTATGATGGGTCTTACTTTACAACTATTGTAGTTATTTCTTATATTTGTCGAAGACCTCTGAACTTGGTCGGGATATTAATGCCTACAAAATCTGTGATATTTCTTACATATGTCACTTCCTAATGTTCAGAGTATGTTCCTCCATAGAATTCTCTTCTCCCTTTATCACGACCGCCCCCGAGGGCGTTGCAGTTGCCTACATCAACACATCATTCCTTTTTTGAGTTACATAACACGAGCATGGGGCATGCCTGCCTCATTTGTACAAAGTTTATTTTTACACACCTTATGGAAGGTTGCGTTCTATAGGTTCCCTTCTCCCTCCAAAGGGTAACTCTTGAAAATACCACTATCTCTCTCTCTTACAACGACACTCTCAGTAGAAGAAACATTGATGGATTTTGGCTATATGTATGCTCCTAACCTCATCCATTAGGGGGCATCTGTTATCACTGAAATTTCATCCACAAATGGTTACAAGAATTTAGCATCGTCAAATAGTTATGAGGTCACCCATGGACCAAAATTACCACAAAAGCATTTCCAAAGGGTCAAAAACTATACAACCAGTGACAAACTTAAAGTGTACTATGACTACACAGGGCGCACGCGCACATGAACAAAATAGAAACGCAGGAAAAGTGCACATGCGATTGATGTGAGACTGTGGTTGCTAAAAGCCGCACACATATGAGAATGAGAGGGAGAGAGAGAGGGAGGGAGGGAAGGGAAGGGGGGCACATGCACTATTTTGGAAAGGGATAAAGGGGGAAATGGAATGAGATTAGGTAACTATGATACTAATAGTTGTTGATTACATAACATACGTAATTGGTTACAAGCTCTTACTGCTTAGAGCCTTTAACCTTTACAAAGGTTTTAAAAGACAGAGATGGGATTTCCTCTAAACACGTATAAATCAAATTCACTTCTACGATAACGCATTTATGAGAGTGGTCGGCCTCCTACCCACTTCTGGTTCAACTTCCAAGTTGATTTGACACTCAAATCTGGACTAGATCCGACTGGGTGGCTGGTCAAAGACCTAAATATTCCCTAATTAGCCTCTTTACACACTACAAGATGGTTGCCCAATACCTCAAAGAGGTGCTATAAAAAGGCCATGGGTGCACTTCATTTTTTAAGGAATTCAATAGAAAAGTTATGCTGCTACTATTCTCTCGAGGAATCCTCTATTTTCATCAAGAGTATACTAGCACCATTACATTGGGCAATCCATCTCACCCCTTCAGTGCATTAGCAAAGAATTCTTTCACCATTTTCATCCAAAGTTGTAAGAAGATCTTATTTGTGGGGGTCCAAGAGCCCTCCCTTGGAGGAAGAAAGGACTCATAGTCCTCTTTCTTCTTGGTGTTTTCTTTCACTGATATAAACCTTACCATTGGTGACATGGGTCTTATTGTTTCTTTTGTCCTTATGTCCCTATGCTCATTAGTTTAGTTGTTATTTTATTTCTTAGTTTAATTATTAGTTGTTATTTTTTATTTCTTTCTCTAACCCTTTTCCTTACAGTTGTCCTACTTATCAAACCCAACTAAGCTTGCAAGCACCTCTGTTTTTCTCACTAAGGTGACGAAAGAGGCGCAACACATGTTTCTTCAGGAAAAGAATGTGCTTGTCATTGATGGAAAGAACAACAATGACGACATTCATAATATTGATGGTAAGAATAACAACATCGATGGTATGCTTACAACAAGAAAAGAAGCAATAAGGAAAGAGACAATGATGGCCAATAGGGAAAGAATAAGCTCATATGAAGAAGAAAATAGTAAGGAGAGATCATAGCTCAGAAGAGACAATGCTTTGCGCTTTCCAGAAGTGCAGTCGAGGTCCAAGAGAAACACTCACAGGAGGAGAAAAGGTCAAGACCTTTGACCACTTAGAGAATATTCTAAGTCAGAGAGATCATAAATCTCAGGAGGATGAATGATAGTGGTCGTTGGATCACCAATCCCGACTACCTAATGACCATTAGATCAACACCCAGTGACTAGAGGAAGTGTAGAAGAGAATTACAGACAAGATCTGTTAGATCTGAGCGACAAGGAGCAACAACCATCGGATCCAGTGTAACTATGAAGAGGATAATGGACAAGATCCATCCTCCAACTCATGATATGCGTAGTAGCGAAATGATATGGGTCATTGTATCCATAGGACATGTGGCAAGAGATCAACATTTCACTGACTCGCGAGCTGAAGAAGTCAAAGGTGAGAGTTGTAAGAACTTGTTATATGCGAAGTCACGAAATGATCTAGGCTACTAGATCACTGAGGATCTGGACCATTGATATGATATGAAGTTCAACTTGTCAAAATCGTGATAAGATCTAGACCGTTGATCTAGAGTATTTTAGATATTGAGACTTAGAAGAGTTAGGGTTGGCTCATGTTCAAACATCTGAAACACGAAATCACGATAAGATCTGGACCGTCATATCAGAGAAGGACATGGACTGTTGATCTAGAGTATTTTGGATATTGGGAGTTAGAAGAGTCAGGGTTGGCTCATGTTCAAACATCCAACACGCGAAATCGTGATAATCCTTTCTGAATAGGCCTGTGGTCACAACCAGTGGTCACATCAGCGAAAGAGAAGGGAAGGAGCTAGTGTTTCTAGGCTCCACCTTGGAGTTTCGCGAGTTGGGAAAATCGAGGTGACTTGCAAATGATAACTTGAAACACGAAATTACTCTTTGGTTAGTGTAAGGTCACAACCAGTGGGCATGTGGGAGAAACACACTCGGTGCTAGTTCGAGAAGGTAAAGTTCATGAGGAACATATTTGAAAGTTCATCAAGTCTCTTCGGATTCAATCCAATGGTGTTGATTAACCAACATTTTGAGCGAAGGGTGATTGTTTCACTTGACAGAATATTGATCAGTTATGATTCAGTTAGCAGGACTGAATCATAGTTCTTGGGTTTTTGGTGATTCAGTTGCTTGTGCATTTCTTGGGAGATTCAAAGTGTAACAAAACGGAAAGATTTTATAAAAGCAATATGCCGTGACTGAGTTAGGTTGGTTGTTCTCACTGGAAAAATGAGTTGAACTAGGAGAAAGGAAAATCACAGTATGCATAGTGTGAGATCAAACTCAGAGATGAGAAACAAAAGTTGAACATAACATAAAAGGTGCAGAGAGAATAATGTAAACATATCAAAGAGAATATGAGGAACATGAAAAGAACATATAAAAAGAGACAGGAAGTCGAGCCAAGTATGAACAAAATAGAAGAAGTGTAAAGCAACGAAGAATTGTAGAACAGATAGAAGTAGAGAAGAATTGCAGAACAATGAAGAACTGGTAAGAATTGATATATCTATTTTGTTGGCTATTCAATCATTTATTTGAAATCAGGGAGGTAGGGAGGTTCTAGCGAGGAATATATTCCTTTGTTATTCAAGTTGGTTCTTGAATATTGGAAGTTGTAGCTATCATCTAGTTGTGGCTAAAAAATAGGGTGGCAGGGTGGAGCTAGGGAAAACACAGAGTTATTTGTATGCAAGTCGGTGCTTGTATTAGTGGAAGCAAGTGCTTCCATCCAGTTGGTGTTGGAGTTCATAAGGAGAAAGTATGCTTCTTTCTAGTGGCTGATAGAGAAACTTGAGGGTCGGTGCTCTCTACAATTTGTAGCTTGTTAAAGAAGAGGTTGTAGCCTCATTTTGAGTTGGTGCTCAAAGATAGATGATGTACAAAACATAAAATACTGCTTATCATTTGAAGAAGAAGAGGTTTTCTCCCTTTATGGGTTTCCTCATGAAAATCTATCTCTGTGTATATCATATGTGTTATTGATGTTTATTATTTTTGTTGTTCATATCTTGTATAATCTTGATGGTCACTCGGAGAAGATTGAAAAAATGTTTAATAGACATAATATTTTTTAAGCACAGTGACAACTGATTCACCCCCCCTCTTAGTTGTCTTAGTAATTTCAAAAACCTCCTCTTATGTTTCCTGATAGGGGATGGAATTGAGCTACTATGTTCTCTCCTAGTGGAATTCCTTGGGGAGTGATGGTGATGTGTGCCAACACTTCTTGTTCTTCTCTTCTCATAATGAGACCCGTCACTTCGTGATTTGCTTGAGCCATTCTCCTTATCCATCTTCTTTTCTATTCTATCCAAGATCTGCATTAAATTTATGTTGAAGTCCTCCTGCTTCTCCTTGGATTTCATAAGCCTCTCATTATCATCTTTATAACTTTGGACATCTATTTGAAAAATTTTAATGGTCTCCACCAAGTTCATGTTTTCTTACTTTCCTTCTCCATGACCATTTGAGTTTGTACCTTCATTACCCATATGGACATACATCACTTTAATCTCATCTTCTTGGATGTAGGCCCCCTTTGTATCTTCCATGATTTTGAAATCCGTGTTGATCATGTTATGATCTAATTTTTGTTAAATATGCAAAATGTGCAACCAACATAACTTGTTAGGTTAATTGATTTAAAAATTGCATGAAATTATGAACAATTTTGTTTCAATAATGCATTAGAATTATTTCTTCTAATTTCCCAAAAAACAATGACTGCCCAGATCAATTTTCTGGGTGAACATTTATATTTGATTTTCCAAGAACTTTCCAATTCCTACTTCCATGCTTAATTCTAAGTTTTGAGATGAAAGTTATGGTTATTTGAAAAATTGTTCATTTTGTGAGGGCATTCCTTGTACAGGTGATCTTCTTCGGGAGCCGAATTAGCTCTTGGACCCATGTTGGATCCTCTCATAATGTACACAAGCTCTTTTTACCTTATAATCAAATTTTCAGTGCTATCCCATTTACTTCGACATAAACCTCATATGAATGCGGGCTAACACTAGGCGTTGCTCAAAGCTCTCGGAGTTTGACGCTCCCAAAATTCGGGCTTCAAAGGTTCTTGCAAAAGCACACTCCAAATCCATCGAACATCGAAATGGAAAAATCATGGATAGTCACTAACTGGAGCTTCTTTACTTCAGCGCTCCGAAAATTCGGGCTTTAGAGGTTCTTACAACAACACACTCCAAATTCCTTGAACACCGAACTGGCGAAGTCCCGAAGATGTTCTATCCAGAGCTAAATTACTCTGGCACTCTGGAACTTCGGACTTCAGAGGTTTTAGCCACAACCCTTTCCAATTCCCCCGAACACCTAAGTGGTGAACTTCCGAAGGGTTCGGGGATCAACAGTAGATACTCCCTCCCAAGACCTATGACTGAGAAGCACTTTGTGACTCTGAGCTTTGGGAGTTTTGAGACTCCAATGCACACTGCCTCCCAGATTGCTAAATGTTGAACTGGTGATGGGGGGAGATCTATGGCTTTCGCTCCTCCTATAGCCTGCGAATGAGATTATATCTGGGCTTCAAGATTCAAGGCTTATTGTTGCTAATCACCCACAACTTCCCAAACTATCGGATGCCAAATTGACAAAGGGAATAGATCCACGGTCCACATGCCCCTGTCTATGAATGGCCAGGATTGACTCTGAGCTTTAGGACTTCAGGACTTTCCACACCAAAACAAATTTCTCCCACAATCCTCTAGAGGGTCAAACAATTGATAATCTGTTGAATTCATAGTTTTCTTGTCTCATGTTCATTCATTCAAATTTGGCAATCATCCTTGGACAATCCTCAACCTTGAGATCAACAATCTTACAACAAAGACAAATAGGACATGTTCCAGGGCATTCCTTAGCAATATGTCAAATTTAGCAATCATCAATCATAGTCCTCTTTCTTCTTGGTGTTTTCTTTCACTGATATAAACCTTACCATTGGTGACATGGGTCTTATTGTTTCTTTTGTCCTTATGTCCCTATGCTCATTAGTTTAGTTGTTATTTTATTTCTTAGTTTAATTCTTAGTTGTTCTTTTTTATTTCTTTCTCTAACCCTTTTCCTTACTGTTGTCCTACTTATAAAACCCAACTAAGATTTCAAGCACCTCTGTTTTTCTCACTAAGGTGATGAAAGAGGCGCAACACATGTTTTTTCAAGAAAAGAATGTGCTTGTCATTGATGGAAAGAACAACAATGATGACATTCATAATATTAATGGTAAGAATAACAACATCGATGGTATTCTTACAACAAGAAAATAAGCAATAAGGAAAGAGACAATGATGGCAAACAGGGAAAGCATAAGCTCAAATGAAGAAGAAAATAGTAAGGAGAGATAATAGCTCAGAAGAGACAATGCTTTTCTCTTTCCAGAAGTGCAGTCGAGGTCCAGGAGAAACACTCGCAGGAGAAGAAAAGGTCAAGACCTTTGAACACTTAAAAAATATTCTAAGTCAGAGAGATCATAAATCTCAGGAGGAGGAACGACAATGGCCATTGGATCACCAATCCTGACTACCTAATGACCATTAGATCAACGCCCAGTGACTAGAGGAAGTGCAGAAGAGAAGTACAGATCTGATCTATTGGATCTGAGTGACAAGGACCAAAATCCATCGGATCTAGTATAACTATGAAGAGGATAATGGAAAAGATCCATCCTCCAACTCACGATATGCGCAGTAGTGAAATGATATGGGTCATTGTATCCATAGGACATGTGGTAAAAGATCAACATTTCGCTGACTCGTGAGCTAGAGAAGTCAAAGGTGAGAGTTGTAGGAACTTGTGATATGTGAAGTCACGAAATGATCTAGTATGTCAGATCACCGAGGATCTGGACCATTGATATGATATGAATTTCAAGTTGTCAAAATCGTGATAAGATCTGTTTCGTTGATCTAGAGTATTTCAAATATCTACACCTAGAAGAGTTAGGGTTGGCTCATGTTCAAACATATGAAACATGAAATCACGATAAGATCTGGACCGTCATATCAGAGAGGGCCATGGACTGTTGAACTAGAGTATTTCGGATATCAGGAGTTAGAAGAGTCAGGGTTGACTCATTTTCAAACATCCAACACGTGAAATCGTGATAATCCTTTCTGAATAGGCCTGTGGTCACAACCAGTGGTCACATCGGCGAAAGAGAAGGGAAGGAGCTAGTTTTTCTAGTCTCCACCTCAGAGTTTCACGAGTTGGGAAAATCGAGGTGACTTGCAACTGATAACCTGAAACATGAAATGACTCTTTGGTTAGTGTAAGGTCACAACTAGTGGGCGTGTGGGAGAAGCACACTTGGTGCTAGTTCGAGCAGGTAAATTTCATGAGGAACATATTTGAAAGGTCATCAAGTCTCTTCGGATTTAATCCAATGGTGTTGATTAATCGACATTTTGAGCGAAAGGTGATTGTTTCACTTCACAGAATATTGATCAGTTATGATTTAGTTAGCAGGACTGAATCATAGTTCTTGGGTTTTTGGTGATTCAGTTGCTTGTGCATTTCTTGGGAGATTCGAAGTGTAACAAAATGGGAAGATTTTATAAAAGCAATAGGCCATGACTGAGTTAGGTTGGCTGTTCTCACTGGAAAAATGAGTTGAACTAGGAGAAAGGAAAATCACAGTATGCACAGTGTGAGATCAAACTCAGAGATGAGAAACAAAAGCTGAACAAAACATAAAAGGTGCAGAGAGAATAATGTAGACATATCAAAGAGAATGAGAGGAACATAAAAAGAATAGATAAAAGAGACAGGAAGTCGAGCCAAGTATGAACAAAATAGAAGAAGTGTAAAGTAAAGCAGAATTGTAGAACAGATAGAAGCAAAGAAGAATTACAGAACAATGAAGAAGTGGTAAGAATTCATATATATTTTTTGTTGGTTATTCAATCATTTATTTGCAATCAGGGAGGTAGGGAGGTGCTAGGGAGGACTATAGTCCTTTGTTATTCAAGTTGGTGCTTGAATACTGGAAGTTGTAGCTTTCATCTAGTTGTGGCTAAAAAATAGGGTGGCAGGGTGGAGCTAGGGAAAACACAGAGTTTTTTGTATGCAAGTGGGTGCTTTTATTAGTGGAAGCAGGTGCTTCCATCCAGTTGGTGTTGGAGTTCATAAGGAGAAAATATGTTTTTTTCTAGTGGGTGATAGATAAACTTGAGGGTTGGTGCTCTCTACAAGTTGTAGCTTGTTAAAGAAGAGGTTCTAGCCTCATTTTGAGTTGGTGCTCAAAGATAGATGATGTACAAAACATAAAATACTGCTTATCATTCAAAGAAGAAGAGGTTTTCTCCCTTTATGGGTTTCCTCATGAAAATATATCTCTGTGTATATCATATGTGTGATTTATGTTTATTATTTTTGTTGTTCATATCTTGTATAATCTTGATGGTCACTTGGAGAAGATTGAAAAAATGTTTAATAGACATAATATTTTTTAAGCACAGTAACAGCTGATTCACCCCCCCTCTCAGTTGTCTTAGTAATTTCAAAAACCCCCTCTTATGTTTCTTGATAGGGGATGGAATTGAGCTACTATGTTCTCTCCTAGTGGAATTCCTTGGCGAGTGATGGTGATGTGTGCCAACACTTCTTGTTCTTCTCCTCTGATCATGAGACCCGTCACTTAATGATTCACTTGAGCCATTATCCTTATCCATCTTCTTTTCTATTCTATCCAAGATCTGCATTAAATTTATGTTGAAGTCCTCCTGTTGCTCCTTGGCTTTCATAAGCCTCTCATTATCGTCTTTATAACTTTAGACATCTATTTTAAAAATTTTAATGGTCTCCACCAAGTTCATGTTTTCTTACTTTCCTTCTCCATGACCATTTGAGTTTGTACCTTCATTACCCATATGGACATACATCACTCTAATCGCATCTTCCTGGCTGTAGGCCCCCTTTGTATCTTCCATGATTTTGAGCTCCGTGTTGATCATGTTATGATCTAATTTTTGTTAAATCTGCAAAATGTGCAGCCAACATAACTTGTTAGGTTAATTGATTTAGAAATCACATGAAATTATGAACAATTTTGTTTCAATAATGCATTAGAATTATTTCTTCTGATTTCCTGAGAAAAAATGACTGCCCAGATCAATTTTTTGGGTGAACATTTATATTTGATTTTCCAAGAACTTTCCAATTCCTACTTCCATGCTTAATTCTAAGTTTTGAGATGAAAGTTATGGTTATTTGAAAAATTGTTCATTTTGTGAGGGCATTCCTTGTACAAGTGATCTTCTTCGGGAGACGAATTAGCTCTTGGACCCATGCTGGATCCTCTCATAATGTACACAAGATATTTTTACCTTATAAACAAATTTTCGGTGCTATCCCCTTTACTTCGACATAAACCTCATATGACTACGGGCTAACACTAGGCGTTGTTCAAAGCTCTGGGAGTTTGACGCTCCAAAAATTCAGGCTTCATAGGTTCTTGCAGAAGCACACTCCAAATCCGTTGAATGTCGAAATGGAAAAATCCCGGATAGTCACTAACTGGAGCTTCTTTACTTCAGCACTCCGAAAATTAAGGCTTTAGAGGTTCTTACAAGAACACACTCCAAATTCCTCGAACATCGAACTGGAGAAGTCCCGAAGATGCGCTATCCAGAGCTAAATTAATCTGGCACTCCAGAACTACATACTTCAGAGGTTTTAGCCACAACCCTTTCCAATTCCCCCAAACACCTAAGTTGTGAACTTCTGAAGGGTTCGGGGATCAACATTCGATACTCCCTCCCAATATCTATGACTGAGAGGAACTTTGTGACTCTGCACTTTGGGAATTTTGAGACTCCAATGCACACTACCTCCCAGATTGCCAAATGTTGAACTGGCAATGGGGGGAGATCTATGGCTTTCTCTCCTCCTGTAGCCTGTGAATGAGATTAGATCCGGGCTTTGGGCTTCAAGGCTTATTGTTTCTAATCACCCACAACTTCCTGAATTGTCATATGCCAAATTGACAAAGGGAAGAAATCCACGGTCCACATGTCCCTGTCTATGAATGGCCAGGATTGACTCTGAGCTTCAGGACTTCAGGACTTTCCACACCAAAACAAATTTCTCCCACAATCCTCTAGAGAGTTGAACACTTGATAATCTATTGAATTCATAGTTTTCTTGTCTCATGTTAATTCGTTCAAATTTGGTAGTCATCCTTGGACAATCCTCAACCTTGAGATCAACAATCTTACAACAAAGACAAATAGGACATGTTCCAGGGCATTCCTTAGCAATATGTCAAATTTAGCAATCATCCTTGGACAATCCTCAACCTCATGACCAACAATATTACAACAAAGACAAATAGGACATGCTCTAGGGCATTCCAATCCTCTTTTTCACTTATATGTTCCCCAACCTATTCTATACTATACATCTCCTTTAGGGTCCTACTGCAGGACCTACAATCTGCAAAAAATCTTTCTAGGTTCCTGCATCCACTTATTAGTCAAAAAAATATTTCTATGCATATGAATAGCATATATTTCTTCATTTCTATTAATTTTACTTAGATCAACTCTTTCTTCCAACTGCACCCTAGCCTTTAGACTAGGACAAAACCTATTAAACGTACTCAAATTCATGCTTTCGAATAAAAAATTTTCACTTATCTTTTTCTCGTCAAAGCACAACGCTTTACCTCTTTTAAGATCTTACCTCTATTCTTCAGATCATATTTATTTCTTATCACAAAGCTTCACAATTAAAGTAGAGGAATGTGCACTTCAGCAATAGATCTACGCACAAATATTCTCTTTTCCTTACTTCAGTTCCCAACAATCACAATTCCAGGTCATGAAAATGGAACCATTTGTTGGCACAGAGGAAGACCCAGAGTTCAACACTCAACAACACACCAACTAAACCCTAACTACCATCCCTTTCAACAACACCTGTGGAGCAGGAGAAGTCTCACCCAAGGTAGAAGCATGGGGGTTATAGGACGTAGGTGTCTGTAAGCAAGATGGGACATAGATTTATGACAATAACACTTCACAGGGTATTCTATTAGCTCTTTAAGAGATGACATACATTAGCTTCCTAATGTTAGTAACATCGCAGAACATGCCAAAAGATAGATCGATTCAGTAAAAATAACGATTAATCACTCCAACCACTTAGCACATAACATTGAGTTAGATCTAACATTCATTTATCTTTAACACAAGGAAAGCACTAAGCATCAACAACTATATCTATCATACATAATAATCAAAGTACTGAGCAGATTCATAACATAAACAACACAACACAAATAAAACCAAAGACATAAGATATACGTGGTTCACCCCAATGTGGGGCTATGCCCACCAACTGCTTCATCTTCTTTATTATTCGTCAATCTCTTAGATTCAATAACTCCTGTGCACTAAGCCACAAAGTCAAGATTCACATAAGACAAGAGATCTATGCACTGAGCACTAGATCCTCCTTCCAAACTAGGTCAAGGCACAGATCCAACTTTCTATCAAGCACAAAGACTTACACATAGACACTCCCTTGCACAAAGCTACTCAAGTCACTTACACTTAGCTCCAAAGGCTTTTGACTACCCTTGTACAATACATTCTTACTTATTTATAATTTTACAATCTCTTACAATAAGGCCTAATCATGGGTTAATCCCATGGGCCGACATCCCATAAAACATTACAAAACCCCTATAGAACCCCTTACTGGGTCCACATTGCCTGCAAAATGAGTGAGATTTGCGATCTCAACTACACCTAGGTGCTCCTTTCTCAACCAATGTGTCGAAGTCCTAAAATTTGTCCAAAATTGACCAATGTTTCCTCAAATCTTGGTCGAGGACCAAGAAATTCCGAACAATTCTCTCACCCAAATAGAATTTCTCACGGGCCTAACAACCCACCTCTTCAATATCCCACATCCCTGACAACTTGCTTATTCAGTCCAACTCTTAAGTTAACTAGGTACATGTACAAGTACATGTACCATACTGGTTCAGGTACAATATAGGTACACTGCTAGTGACATAGAGGTACGATGGACAACTAAAATCCATGAGTGAAGGAATGAAGGAATGATGGAATGAATAGAAAATGAACTATGTCCAAAATCTTTGTATGGATGTCCCTAATTTGACACTTGTCAGGTTGAGAGCTACTTTGACCCAGTTGTCCCCATCGATAGAACTTAGGATAAAATAACTATCCATACCTTATATTTTAAGGAATAATAATATAATATTCCTTTTTGGCTTAAGATCTCTAGCTTATCCCCTTATCCTTAATGTTTAGCCCCCTTTCCCTCACTAGTGGAGTTTATTCCCCCATACTCTTTTAAATGGTTGGTCTACATGAAATGATATGTTTTTCATTAATATTTGCATGTGAATACACTTACATTTACATCACATATATACTGTCCTTTCCGCGTCTCATCTCATGAGACTAATTACATTTTCATTTACATTTACAGTTGGGGTTCAGCCTAGGGGTATTACATTTCCAATAATAATAATTTTCAATGGGGATTTAACTCCAATAGTGGAGTTACTTATGGATGGTTTCCAAAAGGAGTGAACCTTCCCAAGGTTGAATTAAAGAAGTTTGATGGAACAAACGTCTTTACTTGGGTGAACCAAATAGAGAAATATTTTGAACTATATAATATTATGGATGATAAGAAAAGGATTCACATAGGAACTTTGAAATTTGAGATAAAATCATATCAATGGTATCATTGAATAGTTAAAAGGATACCCCATTATTATCATTATACTTGGGGTTTATTTACAAGAGACTTAGAAGAACAATATGGGAGAGTGTGGGAATAATATTGCTTTAGTTAATTGACAAGAATCGAGCACTTAGGTGATATTGAAGATTATAATTCAAAATTGCAGGTATTGGCCACAAGGGTGAATAACATAAATGATGAATAGTTGTTGGAATATTACATGGGTGGTCTAAAAGAATACATTAAACATGAGATTTTCCTAAAACATCCTAAAAATATTGTGGAAGCTACACAATTTCCTCGTCATATTCAACCACAAATAAGGATGCACACAATTCTACCATTGGAGCATATGCAGGAAGTAGAGATCATTTTGGGGTTCATAAGACAACCTTACCTCAACCTACTGAAATATAACATAAGGAAATGGAGGAAAGAAGAGAAAAAGGAAGATGAAAATGGTCAAAAGGGTATAAATTTCAAGAAACAAAATTGTTCATCTTGGAAAATAATGATGAAGAAGAAATGGGGGCCTCTACATAAAAAAAGGAGGAAGAACTTGTCAACTTAAAAGAGCAAGAAATAGAGGCCGAAATTATGCACAACATTGATTCATACATGTGTGAAATATTTGTTCATGCATTAGCAGGGATTTTAGTACCTCAAACCTTGAATATTGTAGGTTACATTAAGAAGAAAAAAATTATAGTGCTCATTGACTTGAGTAGTACCCCTAACTACATTGATAAATATCGGTAGAGCGCCTCAATGTTTTTGTATATCTAGTGACAATTTTTCAAGTTTTGGTTGTTAATTAAGGGAGTATTGATTGTGTGGGAAAATGCCATAACATTAAACTAAGTATGGGAGAATATAATTTGGATAGCCTAATATATGTTATTTCCATTGGAGGTGTAGATGATGTTCTAGGGATTTAACGGTTGAGAACATTAGGTGCAATTTCTACAAACTATAATGAATTATTTATGAGATTTGAATTTGAAGGAATTCAATAGGAATTCAAAGGGTTAAAATATGGACCTTCTCAAGTCACCAATTCTCATAGAATGGAAAATCTCCTTAAAAAGGGTAGCAAGGGAGTTGTGGTTAAAATTTATTATATGAAAGTTAATAGGAAGATTAAAATATTCTAGAGGAATTGAGATGCACATTGGAAAAGCACTATAGGGTCTTCCAAAAAATTCCTAAATGTCTACCTCCATTTAGAGATCAAGAACATCAAAGTGAACTAATACCTAGAAGTACTCCTCTCAATAAAATGTCTTTTAGATATCTTCATCAACAAAAAAAGGAGATTGAGAAAATAGTACAAGACACACTAGATTCAGGTATTATTCAACCAAGAAGGAGTTGATTTTTAGCTCCAATACTGATGGTTAGAAGAAAAGATAATTCTTGGAGGATGTGTGCTGATTATAAAGATATAAACAAAATCACCATAAAGAATAAATTATTTATTCAAATCATTGATGAGCTATTGGATGAGCTTCATGGAGTGGCTTATTTTACAAAGAGAGATCTTAAATCAAGATACCACCAGATTATGATCTAATTGTTGTTAAATCTGCAAAATGTGCAGCCAACATAACTTGTTAGGATAATTGATTTAACAATTGCATGAAATTATGTACAATTTTGGTTCAATAATGCATTAGTTTTATTTCTTCTGATTTCTTGAAAAAAAATGACGGCCCAGATCAATTTTCAGGGTGAACAGTTATATTACATTGTCCAAGACCTTTCCAATTCTTGCTTCCATGCTCAATTCTAAGTTTTGAGCCGAAGGTTATGGTTATTTGAAAAATTGTTCATTTTGTGAGGGAGTTCCTTTGACAGTTATGAAAAAAGTGGAGGGGGGGGGGGTGTGAATCAGTTATTGTAAATTATTAACAATTTCTCTCAATTTTATCTTCGAATCATTAATCTTAATGGCAGCAAGTCTTTACTGTGAAAACCAGTGTTATAAACA
>JZKD02S2189354.1:1902649-1915031 GCA_000966675.3 Picea glauca | reverse complement strand
TGGCTCTTTACTCTGCCTCCTCTACACATGCCACCTCATGCAACGCTGTGTTCCAACAGTCGTGTTCCAGCAGTTGTGTTCCAGCATCCGTGTTCCAGCAGTCGTGTTCCAGCAGACGTGTTTCAGCATCTACGTTTCAGCATCTGTGATTCGGCATTTGTGTTTCAGCATCTACATTTCAGCATCTGTGATTCAGTCATTTGTGTTTCAGCAGTCGTGTTTCAACATCTATGTTTCAGCATCTGTGATTCAACATTTGTGTTTCAGCATCTACGTTTCAGCATCTGTGATTCGGCATTTGTGTTTCAGCATCTACATTTCAGCATCTGTGATTCATCATTTGTGTTTCAGCAGTCGTGTTTCATCATCTACGTTTCAGCATCTGTGATTCATTACTTGCAGTTCGTATTTGTGTTGCAGCGTCTGTGTTTCAGCTTCTATGTTCCTGCCTCTGTTCTCCATAAACAATCGATTGCCATCAATGACAACCTTGATCATCTGCATCATCTCTGCTGTAGCCATATTTCCAACAATTCCTTGTACCGGTGATCTTCTTCGAGAGCTGAATTAGCTCTTGGACCCATGTTGGATCCTCTCATAATGTATACAAGCCCTTTTTACCTTATAATCAAATTTTTAGTGCTATCCCCTTTACTTCGACATAAAACTCATATGACCACGAGATAGGACTAGGCGCTTAGCCACAAGGTGCTATTCAAAGCTCTGAGACTCCGATGCTCTAGAACTTCGGGCTTCAGACGTTCTTATAAAATCATAGTTCAAATCCCTTGAATGTTGAAATGGAAAAATCTTGGACAGGCACTAACTGGAGCTTCTTTATTTCGGTGATCAAAAACTTCAGGATTTAGATGTTCTTACAAAAACACACTCCAAATTCCCTAAATGTTGAACTGCTAAACTCCTGAAGAGGTGCTATCCAGAGTTTCATTAGTCTGGCACTCCGAAACATTGGGCTTCAAATTTTTTAGCCACATCACTTTCCAATTCCCCCAAACAACTAAGTGGTGAACTCATGAAGGGTTCGGGGATCAATGGTCCACACTCCCTCCCAAGATCTATGGCTAAGAGGAACTTTGTGATTCCACGCTTTGGGAGTTTTGAGACTCCAATGCACACTTCCTCTTGAATTGTCGAATGTTGAACTGACGATGGGAGGATATATATGGCTCTCTCTCCTCCTGTAAACCAAGGCTAAGATTAGCTTGGGGCTTCGGGCTTCAAGGCTTATTGCTACTAATCACCCCCAACTTCCCGAACTGCCAAATTTTGAATTGGCGAAGGGTGGAGATCCACATTTCCCCTTCAATGAATGGCCAAGATTGACTATGAGATTCAGGACTTCAATACTTTCCACACCAAAACAACTTTCTCCCACAATCCTCTACAGGGTCGAATACTTGATAATCTACTAACACGTGTACCCTACAAACAACGATCAAGATTTAATCTAGCTTTTGGGACTCTGGGAAAATCTCCACTCCGCGCAACCTCAACCAATTCCTCTTGGAGTGACGAATCACCGAACCCCTTGGGGATCCAATGGCTTGCACTCTCCTAGTGATCTACGATGGGGATTAAATCCAACACTAAGGAGCTTTGGGAATTTGGGAACTTTCCAATGATTACCTCCAAAAACTCCTGGATAGCCAAATGTCAAAGGGCTACCAATAAATATCCCCTGCTTCACTCTGAGATTTGTTTCGGGACTCTGAGCTTTAGGAATTTCTCCTCCTAGCAACATAAGGACTAAAAACTCTCACAGTGATGAATCATCGAATTGTGAGATCTACAGATCAAATTCCATGATGGGATCTATGGATAAGATCCTCTCCACTTTGGCCAAGAATTGCAGCCTGAGAACCATGATCAATGACCCTCATTATCTCACACTCATATCCAACAGTTAGGATTTTATCGCCTTTGTTGTGTGCTTCCTCTCATCTAGGTTTGTTCCAACAGTCAAGATTTAATTTGCATCCCAAATCAATGGATTTTGTGGTTTCTCAAACCGCTACACCTCTTGATTTTTCTAGCACCATCAAAGTGTTCTCTCATCTCCCTCCTGGCACCCTATAACTTCAATTATCTATGAAATCTCACTTCAATTTAACTTTCTCTACCCATCCAGACTCAGTGTTGAAAATTGGAGCTGTGATACCATATTGTAACATCCTCAACCACTTGTTGGGCTATGCCACGTGAAATTTTTTTGAACTATATACGAATTTAAAGAATACAAATACTATGCAATTACACATGTTTATATACAATAATAATGTAAATACACATGCAACATACATAGGAAAAACCAATAAAAACAAATGGATAATTAATGATGCAACACATAATTTAACACACAAGTGGCACTTATCTTTGATAAATATACCACCAACTATGTGTACACCTTCCACATTCCTCCCAACCTTAGACCACGTTGCTTAGAACTCTCAGTAGTGGTTCACCCCCTAGTTGGGACTGAACTCCACCTAGGTAAAGAAATTCTTAACTAGGTTGATGTATCTCATACAACCGTAACAACTCTCTCATAGGTGCCAACTCGAACTGACAGACTATAGTCCCTCATTCCCCACATGCCTGTCACACCCCAAGAAATGTGCCCCTTCTCTACTCTACAGTACTTAGGCTACCCCATTTCCTTTCTGGAGCTTCAACATCATGCCGAACATGAAGTCTTAGAGCCTTGTCTAAAGTTTTGGTACATTCAGGAAAACAATTTTGTTGGCATAGGGGAATACCCAGGGTTCAATGCTCAACAATGCACCAACAAAACCCTAACTACCAAATCTTTTGATAACACCTGCAGAGCAGGCGAAGTCTCACCCGAGGTATAAGAAGGGGGGATTACATGACGCAGGTGTCTATAACCAAGCTGGGACACAAATATGTGATAATAACATGTTGCAAGGTATTTTTTTATCTCTTTAAGAGACGACATACATTAAATTCCTAACCTTAGTAACATCGCATAACATACCAAAAGACATATCAGCGTAGTAACAATAAATATTAAGCACTTCAACCACTTAGCACATAACACTGAGTTAGATCTAACATTCATTTATCTTTAACACGAGGAAATAACTGAGCATCAACAGATCTATATATCATACATAAAAATCAAAGTACTGAGCAGATTCATGACATAAACAACACAACACAAAGAAAACAGAACACACAAGATATATGTGGTTCACCCCAGTGTGGGGATACGTCCACCAATTACTTCATCTTCTTTATTATTCGTCAATATCTTACATTCAATGATTCCTATGCACTAAGACATAGAGTCAAGCTTTGCATAGGACGGAAGATATGTGCACTAAGCACCAAATCCCCCTTCCAAACTAGGTCAAGGCATAGAGTCGACTTTCTATCAAGCACAAAGCCTTACACATAGACACTCTCTTGCACAAAGCTACTCAAGTCACTTGCACTTAGCTCCGAAGGATTATGACTACCTTCTACAATACATTCTTACTTATTTATACTTTTACAATCCCTTACAATAAGGCCTAATCATGGGTAAACCCCATGGGACGACATCCCATAGACCATTACAAAAAACCTAGAGAACCCCTTACTGGGTCTACATGGCCCACAAAATAAGTGAGCTGCATGATCTCAGCTCTTCCTAGGTGCTCCTTTCTCAACCAATGTGTCAAAGTTTAAAAAGTGGTCTAAACCTGACCAAGGTTTCCTTAAAACATGGTTGAGGGCCAACAATCCCCCAACACTCACCTGTGACTCATCTCAAGTCACTCAGTTCTAGTCAATGCTGCTTCAAATGCCTCGAGGTTAACTCGAGATACCTATAGTTTTTTCTTTGCCTAAGCCTTGTACTCAACAAGCTCCTAGATTGTCTTCTCTGTAACAGGCCCTTCCAGTCATTGTTCTACTATTGCAACCACTTGGTCCAATTGAGAGCATTGTCCATCAATCTCTTCAAACACCTTGCAGGCTTCGTCCTACACAGGTTGTAGCTTCTGTGTGACTTCCATTACCTTTCCCTGGAGGACAGTGATATTTATCTGTACTGTGCATTTCTCCTGGAATCTTTTCATTCTTTCAACTACAGTGAGTAGCTTCATCTGGGCCTGCACTGAAAATGCCTACTACTATGCCTCTTGTAACTGTGCTTCCAACTTTCTTAGCTTTGGATCCTCGGCAAGGCATTTATATGTTTGTGTGCTTCTATCACTTAGTTTTTTGCACTCCAAGGTGAGGGCTCTTATCCTTATTACTGTGTTCTTAATGGTTTCCTCCCTCTTGTCACACACCTCCTGTGGGGTGCTCGACACTGCTTGAGCCTCCAATTCTTCTATCCTTGAATGAAGTTGTTGGATGGTCTTAGTGAGCTTCACTACTTGAGCCTCGACCAATGCATGTTCCTCCTGTGCCAAGCCTGGAATAGAGAGACATGATTTAATCACTATCTCTTTGACTGTAGCCTGTTTTGAGAGCAACTTCTCCTTTTATCTCTATAGCTGGGGTTTTTCCTCCTGGAACATCGCCTGAAACTCTTCTCTCTCACTTTCGTAGGTGGATACACTATACCGCGCTACTCATAATTTATCTAATGCTTCATATTTATCTTATTTCAAGGATTCTGTAGCCTTCTCCTTCTCTTCCTAGACTTTCTAAAGTTGATCTTCTGTCACATCTGCAAGTCTTCTCAATTAGGCTGGTTCATCCCCCAATTATTCAATCTGTGATGTAGTAGGTACTACGTGGACCAAACAAATATCTTGTTGTACTTCCTTAAATTCATTATTGAACCTTCCATATAGATCTTCTTGCTTCACTCCATATCTCTAAAATATGTCCTCAGAAGCATCCTCCATAGCTCCATGAACAAAACTGATATCGTCCTCTGTGAGCGTTGCTTCTAACTTGGGCTTACTAGCACACGTCTTCTTCCTTGATGAAGGTTTCTTTGGAGAAAAATTCCTCTTTTGTGGTGTTACTGTCCCAGTAGGGGGGTATTCTGATGGTGTAGCTTTGCTTCCTCCTTTCTCATTCCCTCCTCTTTGTCCATCTACTTTGTTTCCTCCTCCTCGTGGTGAGTCAAATCCATTATCTTCAAAAGCATTTTCCTCCTCATCAGTCACTATATCCTGGACTTCCTCCTGCTTTTTCTTCTTCTTCTTCCAACTGGATTGTCCAACATGCTCAACTTGGGTGACCATGTGGCTGCCTATGGTGTCAGTGTTAGAGAGTTCTGCATCAGTGATGGGTACAATGAATTTCTCCTGCCATTCCTTTGTAATATGCTCCATGTCCTCATCTGTTAGCTTGTAGTACGATTGTAACTCTTCCTTGTCCTCATCTCCGCGCACAGTGATGTAGATGAAATGCGGATCTGTGTGGAACTTTTCTATTGGTCTGTATTGGTGCAGGGTGTGTGGTTTCATGCACGGAAATGACTCAATGGAAACCTTCAATTGCTGATAGTATGCATGAAACACAATGTTGTACTGCCACTACTTGATCATGTCATTGTTGTACCACAAGGTGGACAACCTAGCAACCAATGACTCCAATGGTTCGATCTCTGGAAAGGTGGCTCCTTTCGGAATTTTCCAAGTGACAAATGCGATCAAAACAATCAGCCAGTTGAAGTGGAATTCATATCCCAAATCCTAGGCTTCATGACAATATTTATCTGGTTCATTGACGAGGTATCTTGCCCAGTTCATGCATGCCCTCCACACATTTTCCTGCGAGGTCCACCACGAACCTGGTGAACTGTGTGGGGTGGTTCTTCCTTATGATCTTGTGATCTATGAGATGGAAAGTGATGCGCACTGGACGATCTTGTATAGAGGCTACCTTGCAACCTCGCTTTACTTTTTCAACTCCGTCGTAAGCTTCCTTGATGCGATGTTCCACGGAGTGGTCTGAGGCCTTCTCTGGATAAAATAGTTGAGGGTCAGGTCCCTTCATTCTTAAGCCTATAATCTGGTGGATCAACATCAGATCCATAGTAATCCTCCGATCGAGCCACATGTATCTTCCATCATAGCATGATAAGAGGAGTTTAACGCAAGTGCTAACCTCTTGGTGACGACCAAAATGGGGAATCTTCATCACATTCAGCACAATGGACTGCGCCAAACCCTTAATCCATGGTTGGGAGATGAGGTGAGGCTTCTTCCCAGTTGACTTAGTCAAGTAGCAGTGGGGTGTTGACATAACAAAGTTCTTCCTGTCTCCTAGATTGAAGTCACTATTCTTTAACAACATGATTTGTCCTAACTAACTCCTAACTATGCATATTCCTTTCGAAATATACTCGATGAAGAAGGTGTACTCATAATCTTGTGGGATTCTATTATAGTTAACGACACCAGCCAAAGGTGGAATGTACTCAGGTAGGATCGACGAGATCTACTTTACATTAGCGATATCGCCGCGACTTTTACTTCACTGCTCAGTCGCAGGGTTAACACGACCATAACGACGTCCAGTCGAAGGGGAATCTTGTAGTCCCCTAGTCGACGATTCATGACACCTTTAGATAACGGTATTTCGACCATTAGCTTCTTGAGGACCTCCTCAACAGATTTCTCTGATTCACTAGGTTCACCCGACATTCTCACTTTTAAAAATATAGGTCAGGGTAGACGAATGGACAGGTGGGTTTGACAAATGAATGGTGAGGTCTAGCTTCAAATAACACAACTCAACACTTAGACAATTCTCTATTAGCTTAGTTAATCATAGGTAGAAAAAAGTGGTCCCGACACAGTGATCGACAAGTTAAATAATCGGGGTCTCGTAACGGATTCTTCCAACCACCATGAACAGGGTGAAGACCCATTCCACACGGTTTTGTTGTTCCAGTGAGGCTCAAATCCTGCGAACCTGCCTCATGCAAGGTTCCTGTCTGTGAAGTCTTACATCTGGTCTCTATAGCTTCCTGTAGCTTTTCCAACTTAGCTTTAATTTTATTGAGCTTCCTTGCCTTCTTTCTTTTGATCTGAGTCTCTCTAAATGTTTATGGAATCCTCTTTCCATTCTTATTCTTATCTTCTCCTGGCATAGTGACTTTGCACTGCTGATGTTCTCTCAAAGGTTTTGAAGTTAATATCCCTTCTCTTAATACTTCCTGGGTGGATACACTTATTTATTGAATAGATAGGTCCTTCAAAATTTCTTGCATCCTTTCAACCTTGAAAAATAATTCTCTCACTTTCTTTTCCTCTTGCGTTGTTACTTTGTTCTGTTGCTTCGACTTATCCTCTCGTTCTTCTATTAGTCAGTCTATTTTTCTGGCTATGAAATCCCTTATTTCTTTCTTTTCCTTTTCTATGGCCTCTTCCTCTGCTTTCCTTCTAATCTGATCCTTCTCAATCCAAGTCTTACCTAACAAAAGTGGGAAAGGGGCATTTTCCCCAATAAACTTAATGACTTCAAATTCTTCTTCAGTCGATGTTCCATGAATAGTAACAAGTATATTAGTAACTCTTCCACATAAGGTTATCATCTTTCCCTTAAACAAGCCTATCCTTCCTAATGAAGGTATCACAATAGGCTTTCCCAAAATTTCCCAAGTGTCTTCTGTCATAATATTCACTTGTGTTTCTTCATCCAAGACACAGTCTATGTTGAAGTCTTCTATTCTTGTACTTATGTGTTGTTTTACTTTCAGTATCTCTAGTAAAATGACATCTTTGTGAACATCCATCGTTTCTTTAAACTGTAATAACATAGTCTGAGCTTTCTCTAATTATTTCTCTTTATGTTTCTCTAACATTCCCTTAGTCTCTTGACTTCCTTCATAGTTTTCTTGTCTCATGTTCATTCGTTCAACTTTAGCAATCATCCTTGGACAATCCTTAACCTCATGACCAACAATCTTACAAAAAAGATAAATAGGATCTGTGCCAGGGCATTCCTTAGCAAGATGTCCCACTCTTCTACAGTTATAACACAATGTCAATCCTCTTTTTCTCTTATATGTTTCCCAACCTCTTCTATTGATCCAAAAAATGTGAGGTTTTACTGACAATTTGCAAGTTAAGTTTACTATACTTTGTGCATCGGATCGATAAGAATGTGAAATACATAAACTTTGATATTTGTTGTAGAATATCAATTACAGATTTACTTGATGCTTATAAGTGATTAAAGATATCAGCCATCATAAACCATGATGAAAATTAAGAGAAGATAACAACAAACAAGAAAAATAAATAGAGATAAGAACTTGTTAACGAAGTTCACCAATCTTTGGCTATGTCTCCGAGCCCACTTCCAAGTGGAGGACCTCATTATTTCTTTTCAAATGCTTCAAATTCTCTTTACAATGGCTCATTACATCAATAAGAAGCTTGCAATCTATTTCAAAATCTCTCTAATTTGCTGCATACATGATCTCCATCAACAAATCTACTATGCTCTCAAAGAGACTCCATAGCCCTTTTCCCCAAAAGTCCCCCTTACATTGGAAAAATACCCTTTCTTAAATAGAAAAATAGTCTTAACTAATTTGAGACTAGATCCAACTAAAAAGAGATTTGGATTCACTTTAAAATGGATAATATCCAAACTATATTGCAAAATATCATAGTTTGGATATTATCAATTATATCCAGGGTGTCACATGGCACCATGTGATTAGGCCACGTGTCACCTTGTTATTGGCCCCAAATTGTCCAGTCACCATATGACACATATACACAGTTAGAAATCCTGCCAACTCATCAGCTCAGTCATCTTGTCACTGCCATGTGTTTTCCTATGCCACTGTCACATGTCATTTTCAGGATCTACCACGTCACCTTTGACTGTTGACTTTTTAGCTATTTGGAAAATGGTCAGAGTGCGATAAATCTCCCATGCAATGTCCATTTGATAAAGTAAATATATGGTTGAAATCAAGGCAACGATCTGGTCATGATGGAATTGGTTTCATTTAATTATGATAACTTTCATTTTTGAGCATTTTCTGGACCTGGGGAGCCTCCTAGATCATTTGTACTATACATCTCCTCTAGGGTCATAGTGATGGACCTACAATCTACAAAAAATATTTCTAGGTTCCTACATCCACTTATTATTCCAAAAACTCTTTCTATGCATAGGAATAGCATATATGTTTTCATTTCTATTAACTTTACTCAGATCAACTCTTATTTCCAACTGCACCCTAGCCTTTAGACTAGGAAAAAACCTATTAAATGTATTCAAATTCATGCTTTCGAAACAAAAGTTTTCACTTATCTTTCTCTCATTAAAGCACAAAGATTTACCTTTTTTAAGATCTTGCCTCTTTTCTTCAGATCAGATTTATTTCTTAGCACAGAGCTTCACAATTCAAGTAGAGTACTATGCACTTCAATAGAAGATATATGCACAAAGATTCTCTTTTCTTTACTTCAGTTACCAACAATCACAATTTTAGGTCCTGACAATGGAACCATTTTTCGGCACAGGGGAAGACCTAGGGTTCAACACTCAACAACACACCAACAAAACCCTAACCATGGGCCCTTTCGATAATACCTGTGGAGCAGGTGAAGTCTTACCAGAGGTAGAAGAAGGGGGGGTTATAGGACGCAGGTGTTTGTAACCAAGTTGGGACACATATATGTGATAATAACACTTCACAGGGTATTCTTTTATCTCTTTAAGAGATGACATACATTATTTTCCTAACCTTAGTAACATCACAGAACATACCAAAAGATAGATCGACATAGTAACAATAAAGATTAATCACTTCAACCACTTAGCACATAGCACTGATTTAGATCTAACATTCATTTATCTTTAACACAAGGAAAGAACTAAGCATCAACAAATCTATATATCATACATAATAATCAAAGTAATGAGCAGATTCATAACATAAACAACACAACATAAAGAAAACCAAAGAGACAAGATATATGTGGTTCACCCCAGTGTGGGGCTATGCCCACCAATTGCTTTGTCTTCTTTATTATTTGTCAATCTCTTACATTCAGTGACTCCTGTGCACTAAGCCACAGAGTCAATCTTCGCATAGGATAAGAGATTTGTGCACTAAGCACCAAATCCTCCTTCCAAACTAGGTCAAGGCACAGAGCCAACTTTCTATCAAGCACAAATCCTTACACATAGACACTCCCTTGCACAAATCTACTCAAGTCACTTGCACTTAGCTCCGAAGGCTTCTGACTACCCTTCTACAATACATTCTTACTTATTTATACTTTTACAATCACTTACAATAAGGCCTAATCATGGGTAAATCCCATGGGCCTACATCCAATAAACCATTACAAAAACCCTATAGAACCCCTTACTGGGTCCACATAGCCTACAAAGTAAGTGAGATACGCAATCTCAACTTTGCCTAGGTTCTCCTTTCTCAACCAATGTATTGAAGTCCTAAAAGTGGTCCAAATTTGACCAAGGTTTCCTCAAAGCTTGGTCAAGAGCCAACAAATTCCCAACAATTCTCTCACCCAGATAGATATGCTCACATGCCTAACAACCCACCTCTTTAGTATCCCACGGGCCTGAGAACCTGCTTCTTCAGTCCAACTCTTAAGTTAACCAGGTACAGGTACAAGTACATGTACCATACTACTTCGGGTAAGGTACAGGTACACTGCTAGTGACAGAGAGGTACAATGAACAACTGAAATCCATGAGTGAAGGAATGAAGGAATGATGGAATGAATGGAAAATGCACTATGTCCAAAATATTTGTATGCATGTCCCTAATTCGACACTTGTCAAGTTGAGAGCTACTTTGGACCACTTGTCCCCATCCATAGAACTTAGGATAAAATAACTATCGATACCTTATATTTTAAGGAATATTAATGTAATATTCCTTTTTGGCTTAAGCACTCTAGCTTAGCCCCTTATCCTTAATGTTTAGCCCCCTTTCTCTAACTAGTGGAGTTTAGTCCCCCATTGTAACGTCCCCGACCATCAACCCACTGGCCGAGCAATGCTATTATGCAGAACACACTTATACTTATATATATCAGATGCATATTAAATCAAAATAAGACATTTAACATGGATTTATTGTTGTTTTACAGACTTAAACAACATTAACAACAATTCAAACTTGCAATAGAATACATGATAACATTTCAAGACACAGGCATGCATCACATATAAATTAAGTACAAAATTAACACTTATCTTTTAATCCGGCGTAAGTCCGCCAACCACGTGCAGACCTTCCACGAACCTCCCAGCCTTCAACAACGCTTCTCATCACGCTCAATAGTGGGTCACCCCCGAGTTGGGTCTAAGGTCCACCCAAGGTAAGGGAATCCAAGACTATGCCAAGATTATAGGGAAAAATGCATAGAGCAACCAAAAGGATTCTCTCCAGGAGCCTTCTTATGCCCACTACTCACAAAATCTCATTCCCCACATGCCTTCTCCACCTGAGAGTATACAAATTCACAAGCATAGTCCATCGGTGCTTCACCTCCCTCTCTAGGTCTCGACAACATGCCAGATCAAGAATTCTCAGAGCTCCATAGCTGGTGCTAGACTCTCTATTTGGAAGGAACCACTTCCCAACAGACTCTCTCATATGAAAAGAGCCTCTCATAGACCTAATAACCTGCCTCTTCAACCATGGGCTTGACAACCCAGTTCTTCATCCCCTTTCGAATCAATTCATTCACGGTGAGGATAACCACAACACAATCCCACTCAAGAAAATAGAAAGCAACAACCCATAGACAGTTTGGGTACAGATTCGGCTCTACAATGGTGAATAGACTGGGTTCATAGACTCATAGGTTGACTTTCCCCTCCTGACTAGTTTTCTCAATGGTGTATAGGTATGCCAAGGACAGACGTCGACCAAAAAAAGGGGGGATCAGATACAGGATGTTTCAGTTTTTCAAGAAGACATCTTGGTTTTCTAGTTTTCAGAGGTGCATGAGGGTATCCCAGATCATATGAAAAGGATGACAAAATGAGGAGAGAACCCCCTCCATGGCTGACTTCTGTAGATTTTAACTGCATGTACCTGGGCCAACACATGTCACCCATGAAGCTACATATGCTCCATTAGCATGTGTTCCTCTCCAGGAACTTAGGACAACACTCAAAATTGTCCACCTAAGATTTTTGGAAATAATAATAAAAAATTATTATCCCTTTTTAGAGGTAAGCCCCCTAGCTTAGATCCTAGGCCCATTATCTGAATGGATCTCCGCACGTGAAAGAACTTAGCGCCATGTCGATTTCAAGGTGGCAACAAAAGTGTTTAAATGATGCTTTCTTGGGTTATATTTCTCATGCATTTAATTATGCATTTTATGAGTTTTAATAACTCATGCATTATTATTATTCACTTGTAATTAAATGATTA
>JZKD02S2189354.1:1861586-1892478 GCA_000966675.3 Picea glauca | reverse complement strand
ACACCGACTATGGTTTTATAATACTGCTACTCCCCCTGAGCTTTGTAACATAGCCAAGTAAATCCTTGGCACTCCTGAAAATTCTAAGGTCCAAAAAGTGGTTCTTCCAAACACAATTCCCACCTGAAATTTAGGTTCAATGACCACTTATCCAACCCATTTAGGCTCAGCATTGAAACCATGCTCTAATACCATATTGTAACATCCCCAACTGTCAACCCACTGGATGGGAAACACTTCTACATAGAACACACTTATACTTATATATATCAGATGCATATTAAATCAAAATAAGACAATTAACATGGATTTACAACTATTTTATAGACTTAAACAATATTAACAACAATTCAAACTTGCAACGGAATACATGATAACATTTCAAGGCACATACATGCATCACATATAAATTAAGTACAAAATTAACACTTATCTTTTAAACTGGCATAACTCCACTAACCACATGCAAACCTTCCACGAACTTCCCAACCTTAGACCATGTTTCTCATGACGCTCAACAGTGGGTCACCCCTGAGCTGGGACTAAGGTCCACCCAAGGCAAGGGAATCCTAGACTAAGCTAAGGTTACAGGGAAAACTGCACAGAGAAACTGAAAGGATTCTCTCCAGGAGCCTTCTCAATACCACTACTCATAGACTCTCATTCCCCACATGCTTGCTCCACCCAGGAGTATACACCTTCACAAGCATAGTCCATTAGTGCTTCACGTCCCTCTTTGGGTATCAACAACAGGCCGGATCAAGAATTCTTAGAGCTCCATAGCTAGTGCTGGACTCTCTTTGTGGGAGGAACCACTTCCCAGCAGACTCTCTCACCTGGAAAGAGTTGCTCACAAACCAAACAACATGCCTCTTCAACCATAGGTCTGAAAACCCAGCTCTTCATCCCCTTTCGATTCAATTCCTGCACGGTGAGGATAACCACAACACAATACCACTCAGGAAAACATAAAGCTCAACCCACAGACAGTTTGGGTACAGATTTGACTCTGCAATGGAATATAGACTGGGTTCATGAACTCATAGGTCGATTTTCCCCTCCTGATGAGTTCTCTCAATGGTGTATAGGTATGCCAAGAATAGACGCCAACAAAAAAAATGAGATCAGATGGAGGATGTTTCGATTTTTTAGGAAGACATCTCGGTTTTCTGGTTTTTAGAACTACATGAGCGTATCCTAGATCAGATGTAAAGGATGAAAGAATGAGGAGTGAACCCCCTCCACGACTGACTTATGCATATTTTAACTACAGGTTCTCGGTTCGACACATGTCGCCCATGAAGCTAAATGTTCTCCATCAGCATGTGTTCCTCTGCAGGAACTTAGGAAAACACTCAAAATTTTCCACCTTAGATTTTTGGAAATAATAATAATAAATTATTATCCCTTCTTAGAGGTAAGCCCCCTAGCTTAGCTCCTAGGAATAACACTTAGCCCTTCTTTCCACCTTTCAGCCCCCATTCCCTTACCTACTCTATGGAAGCTTAGTCCCACATCACTCTTTCTTCATGGTCAGTCTGTACGCATCAATGTTCATATTTTTATTGATGTTCTGCATAATTACATATAAAAAAACAGGCTCCTAGCCTTAACACTTAGGCTCTCTAGCCTAATAAACTCATAAGCCTTACCATCTTATCAATACTCGACTCACCAGCCTACAAAACATGATTTACAATTCATAAACATGATTACAACAGGGCTCGTCCTTGGAGCTATTACACCCATACTCTTTTACATGGTTGGTCTACACACAATGATGTATTTTTCATTAATATTTGCATGTAAATACACTTACATTTACATCACAGATATACTGTCCTTTCTGCATCCTGCCTCACTAGCCTAATTACATTTCTATTTACATTTATAGTTGGGGTTCGACTTAGGGGTATTACATTTCCAATAATCGGAATTTTCCATGGGGATTTAAATCCAATTGTAGAATTACTTATGGATGGTTCCCAAAAGGAGTGAACCTTCCCAAGGTTGAATTAAAGAAGTTTGATGGAACAAAGGTCTTTACTTGGGTGAACCAAATAGAGAAATATTTTGAACTATATAATATTATGGGTGATAAGAAAATGATTCACTTAGGAACTTTGAAATTTGAGATAAAACCATATCAATGGTATCACTGAGTAGTTAAAAGGAAGCCCCATTCTTATCATTATACTTGGGTTTTATTTACAAGATACTTAGAAGAACAATATGAGAGAGTTTGGGCATAATACTACTTTAGTTAATTGACAAGAATCAAGCAATTAGGTGATATTGAATATTATAATTCAAAATTTCAGGTATTGGCCACAAGGGTGAATAACATAAATGATGAATAGTTGTTGGAAGATTACATGGGTGGCCTAAAATAAGACATTAAACATGAGCTTTTCCTAAAACATCCTAAAAATATTCTGGAAGCTATGCAATTTCCTCATCATATTCAAGCCATGAATAAGGATGCACACAATTCTACCATTGGAGCATATGCAGGAAGTAGAGATCATTTTGGGGTTCATAAGACAACCTTACCTCAAACTACTCTAATATCACAAAAGGAAATGGAGGAAAGAAGAGAAAAAGGATGATGAAAATGGTCAAAAGGGTATCAATGTCAAGAAACAAAATTGTTCACCTTGGAAAATAATGATGAAGAAGAAGTGGGGATCTTTACATAAAAAAATGAGGAAGAACTTGTCAACTTAAAAGAGAAAGAAATAGAGGCCAAAATTATGCACAATATTGATTCAGACATGCATGAAATGTTTGTTCATGCATTAGCGGGGTTTTTATCACCTCAAACCCTGAATATTTTAGGTTACATTAAGAAGCAAAAAATTATAGTACTCATTGACTTGAGTAGTACCCCTAACTACATTGATAAATATTGGCAGAGCGCCTCAATTGTTTTGTATATCCAGTGAAAAATTTTCAAGTTTTGGTTGCTAATGAAGGTACTATTGATTGTGTGGGAAAATTCCATAACATTAAACTAAGTATGGGAGAATAAAATTTGGATAGCCTAATGTATGTCATTTCCATTGGAGGTGTAGATGGTGTATTAAGGATTTAATGGTTGAGAACATTAGGTGCAATTTCTACAAACTATAATGAATTATTCATGAGATTTGAGTTTGAAGGAATTCAATAGGAACTCAAAGGGTTAAAATATGGACCTTCTCAAGTCACGAGTTGATGCAGGAGCATCGCTCCACCTCAGCAATGTGCCATCATTCTAGCACATCAACGCGCATTCAAGAGAGTGAGAGGCACTGACCATCCCATTTTTAAATTCAAAATATGATCCTATATGGATTCGTGCTATAAGGTTTAGTGAAGATGAAGCCATGCCTTTTTACAGGAAAAAGATAAGGTCACCTTTAATGGCTAACAGGTTGATGGCTCTAGATTCAATTCAGACTAGATGACCATTTATGAAACTTAAATGTAATAGACGAGGTTAGGTGAGAGAGGATAGGCCTGTAGAGCCCCTCTTTTGTAAATATATCTTGGCATCAGATTTCATTAGGAAGTTAAGGATAGCGAGAGTTAGGAGGAGGATTCTGAGAGAGAGCCTGAGAAGCTCGAAATCTCAAGAATAGGAATAGGAGAGAAAGAATTGAGACTTTGTTGTAGTCCATTCTATGTACACATTTGTAAACATATATTTATCTTAATATAAAGAAAAGTAGGTTTTCCTGCACATGGTGTGCTTATGAGTTATCTGTATTCCATGAATGTTATCTATGTGTTTATGTATGCTATAGATGCATGATATATTTCATCTGCAATAGGAATATAGATTTCTTTATCTTTGTCGAGTTCAAAATATCGTTCTAGGCTCTCTATGTTCTACAAGGAGTGCACAACAAAACATTGGAGGTTCTATAGTGAGTGCAAGGTGTGTGCATATGAACTCTATGGATTCATAAAAGAACATGCCAGGAGGGTGCACCAGAGCAATAAAAAATTAAAGAGGAACCTCAAGGCTACTAAATACCTTGTAGGAGGAACTGTGCAGAGAAGGCACAAAGAAAAACAGAGATATAAAACACTACGCAAGAAAGAGCTCTGCAAGGTGTGCATGAGAAGAAGGTTGCCAGGTGGGCACAAAATTTTCCTTTGAAAGGAAACAGAAGGACCAAGACCCTTAGGAATCTAAGTAAAATAAAAATCTCATAACATAATGCAAGGAGTGCATAAGAGACAGACTTATTCCAAGTCGCAAATCTCAGGAGAGATAACTCTTTAAGAAGTGAAGACAAGACCCAAGATAGTCAGGTTTGTAGGAGAAATCTCAAAGGCCACAAACTTTGAACACTTACAAAATTTTCCAAAGTTCGTGAGAACAAAGAATCTCAGGAGGAGGAGTGAAAAAAACCATCAGATCAATTGTGGGGAGAAGTCTAGACCGTCAAATCAATGTTCAAGAATGAAAAAGGAGAGCGCCAAGGAGGAAACAAATCCTAGCCGTTGGATTTGATCATAAAGGATCGAAATTCATTGGATCCAAGGTAAAGTGCACATGCATTAACCCTTTATGTGTAAAGGAGAGTGGAATTGCCAAAGTCCTGAAGTCCTGAAGTGATTAGGGATCGTCCACTATCCAGGGGGACAGGTGGCGAAAGACCGTGTGTTTCAGGTGGAAGCACTCTGGGAGGAATGATTGCATAGGAGTTTGAAACTCCTGAAGCCCGAAGAGCCAAATTTTTGTCTGTATATTTTAGGCGAATGAGGTAAAGGAGATAGTTTGAGTTATATCCAGAGAGACACATGACGATAGATCGTGAACTCCAGGAGAAAGTGAAGGAGGAGAATTTGAGATCGTCAGAGCTCGAATAAATGAAGTAGTTAGGAGCCATCGATCTACGGGAGGACACGCGACGTTAGATTGTGGACTCTGGGTAAAACTCTCTGGGAGAAATAGAGCATGAAGAAGTTGAGGTTTTAGAATCCCGAAGGTCGAAGTCCCAAAGTGGACAAGAGTCTTCGATTGAAGGTAGACATGTAGCGCTAGATCTAGAAGTCCAGAGTAAAGAAAAGGGAAAAGGTCTCAAAGGCTCAAAGGATATCTCGATCATCAATCAAGAAGGGGGTCAAATAACTATTGATCTGGTTGAAAGGGCCAAAGTCTTGAATCGAAAGCATAGCCGTTGATTGAGAAATACGTGTGGAAAATGATCTGTCATTTCAGAGAAATCACTCTGGAAGAAAGAGGAAGTGTTGAAGAATAACTCCCAAACGTCGGAGAGCTAGAGTTCATCTAAACCATTTGTTTGTGAGTGACATGTTTCAAAATACCTTCCACTCTGGGAGACAACTACTGCAGAGGAAGTGAAGGTTGAGAGTGTAAAACTCCAAACATCGAAGTCCCAAAGAAAATCACATGTGTTGATTTGAAAGGGTTAGATCTGATCCGCAGGTTTGAAAGGGACAAATCTCAGTTGTCAATTCAATAGCACTGTCAAGATCGTGAGATCGACAATCACCTCACATTGCAGGGATAGAGCTACGATATTTGTAAAGGGAAACATTGTGGATAGAGGTAAATTGCGGGGCGAAAAGTAGTTTGGTTCCAAACCACTCTTGGGCACGCCTGCAATCACATGTTTACGTGAGGTCATCACCCAAGGTCACATCAAGAAGGGACTTATCAAAAAATGAGCTAGTGCCCAAACTCTGAAAATTTCGCAAGTGCGAAGGGGAAGGTCGCGGGTGGCATAGGACCTGCACTAGAAAGTCAAAAGGGCCTATGTTTAGATATAGAACAAGACTATAAAGGTTTCAGAGAGTCTTCTGAATCAAGAATCGAAGATCCTTGACCAAGAGGTTGTGTAGCCCTACGGGTGAGTAGGGGGGCTGCACCAAGTGGTATCGGAGATGAATTTTCGATTTGTAGATTTTAGGTGAAGGAGGTAAAGGAGATAGTATGATACCATCAAGTGGTATCAAAGCCAAATTTTCAACTGTAGATTTCAGGAGAAGGAGGTAAAGGAGATAGTCTAATACCATCAAGTGGTATCAGAGACAAAGTTTTGTCTATAGACTTCAGGAGAAGGAGGTAAAGGAGATATTCTGATACCATCAAGTGGTATCCGAGACGAATTTTCATCTGTAGATTTCATGTGAGCGAGGTAAATGATATATTTTGATACCATCAAGTAGTATCAGAGCCAAATTTGCATCTGTAGATTTCAGGTGAAGGAGGTAAAAGAGATAGTCTGACACCATCAAGTGGTATCACAACCAAATTTTTGTCTATATATCTCATGCAAAGGAGGTAAAGGAGATAGTCTCATACCATCAAGTGGTATCAGAGAATTTATTTTTCGTTTATAGATTTTAGGCGAAAGATAAAGAGGAGAAGACCAAAATTTTGTTTGTAGAAAATAGACAAGTGAGATAGAGGAGAAAACTATAAATTTTCTTGCAGACAATGGGCAAAGACAAGGAAGAGATGAAGGAGATAGTCTAGCTACGTCAAGTAGTATCAGAATCATAAGTTTGCCTATCGACAATAGGTGAAGGAGGAGGCATAGTACTGATTCTTTGTGTGAAGGATTGTTGCAAGTTCGTAGCAGTCAATAGACAACTAGGTGAACTGTAGGAAGAAAATGGAGATGCTCTCAGATGCAGAGTAATCCACAAGACTTGTCAGAAGGGAAAGCAGAAGGTGGAAATGGCTATTGAAGGCCATGAATGTGGTCAGAGAGAAGGCCCGAAGAAGAAATGCAATCGGGAAATGGATCTGGAGGTTAATGAGATAAGAGAAAGGATGGAGAGGCTAGCATTGAATATGAAACATGAGGCAAAGGTACATTGGAGGTACGAATGGCCTCTTAACAAGAAGGTAAAATGGCCTGTTCAAAAGTTGTTGGCCAAAAAGTAGAAACAAGAGTTGAAAAGGTGGTTGAGACATGTTGAAAAACTTAGTGACACAAAGGAAGAGATGGTTTACATATATGAACTTGAAATTGGGAAGCACCTCAATGATGAGGAGGAGTTGAGATCAATCAAAGGTCTCCTAAATAGCCAGGAGGGAAGAGATGAATTTTCAAATTGCCAGCTGGGAAATGATATGAGGTCAAGTGAGGATCTCTTAGATTGTCAGGAGGAAATAAATGGAAATTCATATTTCCAGGTGGGAAATGAGATGGGATCATGAGATCTCATGGACTGCCAGGAGAGCATGAGAGAAATCCCAAATTGCTAGGTCGGCAAGAGAAGAAAATGAGACTGTATGAAAGTCTCAGGAGCTCAAAAGTGATTTTATATCAACAAGGAGTGATGATAGGAGAAGGTTCATGTGGAGTTGTGGACTATGTGAATGAATATGATGAGAATTTAAATATCTCCATCACAAAGGGGGAGGATCATAAGAGTGTTCTGATAATTGGAGGAATCAAATCATTCCTTCCAAGTAGCCAAGTAGAGGATAGCATAAGTGTTGCAGGTGCAATAACATAAGGACAACCAATAAAGACTATCAAAGAAGAGGATATGGAGAAAACATTGATGTTTTCCGCAACATAAGGAAAAGAGCATTCAACCAAATTGCTCAAAATTTTCAGCAAGGAAGATGAACAGGAGATGACTACAGCACTGAAGCTTGCAGTAGAAGGAGAAACACACACCATGGATTTTGCTGAGATGTATGAATAATTGGAATCCCTAGAGAGAAGGGTGATAATGTAAAGCCAACACATCCAATAGATCAGGTTGGAGAAATATGGAGGAGCATACCATCCTGAGGAACAACTGGAAGAAGTTGGAATTGAACCAACATAAGAGGAGCTGACAAAAGATAATATGTTAGAGGAAGAAGTTGAGAAACAACTCAGTGAGAAAACTGCAAAACTAGATTTTGTAGCAAGGTGGAAAGCTAAAGATAATAAGGGAGATCAAGTAGATATTCCCATTCATAAATATAGAGAGAAGAAGAAAGTGCAACAAAGAAGACTTCATAAGGAGAACCAACCATTGGAGCAGCTGGACAAGGTGATAGAGGAGATCAAGAAGATGATGTTGAAGTCAGCAGTAGAAACTGAAAGAAGGAGGAAGCTGAATGGAGGAGCACCTACCACAACAATAGAGAAGAAGAATAAGATGAAGCGGTAACAACAAAGCAAAGGAGTAAGAGGAAAACTCCAAGGGGAATTTTGGGATCCAGGGGGATTTCAACAGTAGAACAAAGGAGCTCATGAGTAGGAGCTCATGATTTTCCTAGTAGTGGAGTATGACGTAGGAGCATTGCTCCACTTCAACAATGTGCCAACATTCTAGCACATCAGTGCACATTCAAGAGAGGGAGAGGCATTGACCCTCCCATCTTTTAATTCAAAATATGATCCTATACAGATTCATGTTGTAAGGTTGAGTGAATACCAATCCATGCCTTTGTACAGGCAGAAGATAAGGTCACCTTTAATGAATAACAGGTTGATGGATCTAGATTCAATTCAGACTAGATGGCCATTTATGAAACTTAAATGTAATAAATGAGGTTAGGTGAGAGAGGATAGGCCCGTAGAGCCCCTCTTTTGTAAAGAGATCTTGGCATTAGATTTCATTAGGAGGTTTAGGATATTGAGAGTTAGGAGGATGATTTTGAGAGAGAGCTTGAGGATCTCGAAAGATTGGGAATAGGAATAGGAGAGAAAGAACTGAAACTCTGTTGTATTCCAGTTTATGTACACATTTGAAAACAAACATTCATCTTAATACAAAGAAAATAAGTTTTTCCTGCACATGGTGTGTTTATGAGTTATCTCTATTCTGTGAATGTTATCTATGTGTTTATGTATGTTGTAGATGCATGATAGATTTCATCTATAGTAGGAAGATATATTTCTTTACCTTTGTTGAGTTCAAAATATCGTTCTGGGTTCTTTAGGCTGATCTATAAGGAGTGCATAACAGAACATTCGAGGTTTTGTAGCTAGTGCAACGAGTGTGCATATGAACTCTGTAGAGTCAGAAAACAACGTGCCAGGAGGGCACATGAGAGCGATCTCAAATTTAAGAGGAACCTCAAGGATACTAAATACCTTGGAGGAGGAACTGTGCAGAGAAGGCACAAAGAGATACAGAGTTATAGAACACTACGCAGGAAAGAGCTCTGCAAGGTGTGCATGAGAAGGAGGTTTCCAGGTGGGCACAACGTTTTCTTTTGAAAGGAAATAGAAGGAATGAGAGCCTTAGGAATATGAGTAAATTCAAAATCTCAGAAGAGATAACACAAGGAGTGCATATGAGATGAACTTATTCCAAGTCGCAAAGCTCATGAGAGATATCACTTTAAGAAGTGAAGGCGCGACCCAAGATAGTTGGGTTCGCAAGAGAAGGTTCAAAGGCCACAACCTTTGAACACTTACCAAATTTTCTTGAGTTCAGGAGAATGAATAAGCTCAAGAGGAGGAGTGAAAAAAACCGTCAGAACAGTTGTGGAGAGAATCTTGGACTATCAGATCAACATTCAGGAAAGCAAAGGACAATGCCAAGGAGGAAACAAATCCTATCCATTGGATCTGAGTGTAAAGGATCAAAATTCGTCGGATCCATGGTAAATTCAATGAGCATTAACCCTTTATGTGTACAGTTGAGAAGACTTGCCAAAGTCCTGAAGTCCCAAAGTGATTAGGGACCGTCCACTATCCAGGGGGATAGGTGGTGAAAGACTATGTGTTTCGAGTGAAAGCACTCCAGGAGGAACGAGTGCATAGGAGTTTGAAACTCCTGAAGACCGAAGAGCCAAAGAGCCAAAGGGCCAAAGAGTCAAAGAGATGAAGGGCCAAAGATATGAAGAGCCGAAGAGAATCCTGGATTGTTATATCCAGAGGGTACATGGTGGAAATCTGTTGTCTTTGGGTGAAAGAAACCCGAAGAGCCGAAGAGAATCTAGACCGTTATATCCATAGGGACACGTGGTGACATATCGTAATCTCCGAAAGAAAGAAAAAGAGGATAATTTGAGATCGTCGAAGCTCGAATAACCAAATTATCTAGGATTTGTTGATCTGTGGGAGGACACATGGCATTAGATCATGGACTCTAGGTAAAACGCTCTGGGAGAAGCAGAGCATGAAGAAGTTAAGGTTTGAGAATCCTGAAGGCTAAAGTCTCAAAGTGGATGAGAGCCGTCGATTGAAGGTAGACATGCAGTGCCAAATATAGAAGTCAAAAGGAAAGAAAAGGGTGAAGGTCTCAAAGGCCAAAAGGAGATATCAATTGTTGATCAAGAAGGGGGTCGAAGAACTATTGATCTAGTTGAAAGGGACAAAGTCCCGAAGCGGAAGTAGATTCATTGATTGAGGAAGGTGTGTGGAAAACCATATGCCATTTCGAAGAAATCACTCTGGAAGAAAGAGGAAGTGTTGAACAAGAACTCCCTAAGTCCAGAGAGCCGTAGTTCATATGAACCATCCATTTTTTAGGGATAGGTGTCAACATACCTTCCACTCTAGGAGACAGCCACTACAGAGGAAGTGAAGGTTGAGATTTGAAAACTATGAATGCCAAAGTCCCAAAGAAAATCATGTTCATCGATTTGAAAGGGTCAGATCTGATCCATAGGTATGAAAGGGACAAATCTTAGCTGTCATTTTAGAAGCACCATCAAGATCATGAGATTGACGGTCACCTCATATTGCGGGGATAGAGAGTAATCGAGATTTAAAAAGATGAGGGTGGGCTGCAATTGAGACCATGGTATTAGTAATGGGATACATGTCAGATAGAGATAAATTGTGGAGTGAAAATTAGTTTGGTTCCAAACCACTCCTGGGAATGCCTGCAATGACATTTTTACATGAGGTCATCGCCGAAAGTCACATCAAGGAGGGACTTATTAGAAAAGGAGCTAGTGCCCAAACTCTGATATTTTCTCAAGCGTGAAGGGGAAGGTCATGGGTGCCATAGGAACTGCACCAAAAAGATGAAAGGGCCTATGTTTAGATACAGAATGAGACCATGAAGGTTTCATAGAGTCGTTTGATTCAAGAATCATATATCCTTGACCGAGAGGTCATGTAGCCCTATGGGTAAGTAGAGGGGTTTCACCACTAGTTCTCATAGAATGGAAATTATCCTTAAAAAAGGTAGAAAGGGAGTTGTGGTTATAATTTATTCTATGAAAAATAATAGGGAGATATAAATATTCTAGAGGAATTGAGATGCACATTGGAAAATAACTATAGGGTATTCAAAAAATTCCTAAAGTTCTACCTCCATTTAGAGATCAAGAACATCAAAGTGAACTAATACTGAGAAGTACTCCTCTTAATAAAAGGTCTTTTAGATATCCTCGTCAACAAAAAGGGGAGATTGAGAAAATAGTACAAGACACACTAGATTCAGGCATTATTCAACCAAGAAGGAGTTCATTTTTATCTCCAATAGTTATGGTTAGAAGAAAACATAATTCTTGGAGGATGTGTCCCGATTATAAATATATAAACAAAATCACCATAAAGGATAAATTATTTATTCCAAATATTGATGAGCTATTAGATGAGCTTCATGGAGTGGCTTATTTTACAAAGATAAATCTTAAATCAAAATACCACCACATTATATTAAGAAAATATGACACTCCTAAAACAACTTTTAGAACTCATGATGGGCGCTATGAGTTATTGGTCATGCCTTTTGGGTTGACGAATGCTCCTTCGACTTTTCAAATCCTTATGAACAATTTTTTTTGACCCCATGTAAGAAAGTTTGTGTTTGTTTTATTTGATGATATACTTATCTATAGAAAATCACAGGAAGACCACATTAAACATGTGGATCAAGTTCTACAAATTATTGAGAATAAACAATTGTATGTAAAAAGATCCAAATGTTATTTTGGAAAACAAGAAGTAGAATATTTGGGTCATATTGTTTTAAGGGAACAGGTTAAGGTGGATCCTCAAAAGACACAAACTATTAAAAAATGGCCTACTCTTAAGAACATCAAGAGTCTTAGAGGATTTATGGGTCTTACAAGATATTATAAAAAAATTGTTAAGAATTATGCATGCATTGCAGGCCCATTCACACGTCTCTTGAAGAAAAATTCATTTGTCTAGAATGTTAAGGGTACTTTGGATTTCTCTCTCTTAATGGATGCCATGTATTCTACACCAATATTGGAAAGACCCAATTTTGGTAAAAAATTCATAGTAGAATGTGATGCATCAAGACTAGGAATGGGAGAAATATTGACATAAAAGGGGAGACCATTGGCTTTTGAAAGCAAACAATTCAAGGGAAAATATTTGGTGAAATATACATATGAAAAAGAAATGGAATACATTTTAGATTCAATAAAATAATGGTGACAATATCTCATTCGGAGGAACTTTAAAGTCAATACATACCATGATATCCTAAAGTACTTTTTGGAACAAAGATTGTCATAATAAGAGAGACAAATATGGGTAGAAAAAATGAAAGGATTTGATTTTGAAATAATATACAAAAGGGGAAGGACAATGTAGTAGCATATTCTCTTTCTAGAATAGAAGAAGCCTCAAACTTATATTTTATTACATCCTCTATTCCCATGTCGCTGGAAGAAGCTCTCCATGAATGGAAAAATGACAACAATACTAAACAAAAAATACAATGTATAAAGGAAAGGATGAACTCTATGGAACATTCAGTGGAAGGGAGATATACTTTGGTACACATGCATAATATTTTTATTCCCTCAATCAAATTTGAATAAAAAATATTAAGGGAATCCCATCACTCTTTGATGGCAGGACATGCAGGGTTCCCTAAAACATATCAAAGGATCAAAACAAATTATTTTGGGAAAGAATGAAGAACAATATTCAAAAATTGATAAGAGAATGTCATATTTTGCAAAGAAATAAAGGAGAGACAACAAAATATCAAGGGTTACTTTATCCATTACACATACGTAATCAAATATGGGAAGAGATATTGATGGAATTCATTACAGGGTTACTGAAATCTAAAGGGAAGGATGCCATTTTTGTGGTCATTGATAAACTCTCAAAATATGCACATTTTTGCAGAATTCAAAGTACATATACAAAAAACCAAGTGGCATAAATGTTCATAAAGAAAATTCATAGACTTCATGGTCTTCCTAAAGTAATAGTAAGTGAAAAATATCGAAAATACAAAACAATTTTTGGAAAGAATTATGGAAGATGAGTCAAACAACATTAACTATGAGTTCAACATATCATCCATAGACAAATCGTAAAAAAAAAGTAGTTAAAAAATGTTTAGAGAGTTATCTACGATGTTATGCTTCAGACAATAAATATTAGAGTATGAAGTGGCTTCTTCGATCAGAATGGTGGTATAATACTTGTTGTTGGGAAAAATACCCTATGGACTAGCAAACTAGGGTCAGACTTGCATGCAGATTTTTATAGTAAAGAAATTACTTTTTAACCTACAACCCAAAACTTAAACCCCTCTTTCACAGTACATGCATGGAGAATGACTACTAACCTTGTTACCGGCGTTCGATGTAGATGCTCCGTTGCGCTTTGACCACTTGCTTGCACTGCTCCTTCCAAAGATGACCTGCAATCAAGAAAAAAAACTACGCATGCATGCTACTTCTCTACTTGAGGGTTAGAAATTAAGCATAAATTAACCAAACCATAGATAACTCATGCATTGGGATGGGAAAAGTATTATTTTATTATTTGAAAAATGAATCAACTTACAATTGAAGTCAAGACTGGCCACCACTCCTTGATCCTGATCTTGGGCTCCTCTTCATCTATCCTCCAACTGCTTTGCGTTAAATATCCTTTGGCATTAGAAAGGCTAAAGGGTTGGGACAATGGATTGCATAAATGGGAAGAGTTTCTTCGCTATATTTTTTCCTCCTCCAAATGGTACCCCTACCCCTTCTTTTATAGGCTAGAAGAAACTAGGGTTTTGGATGAACCCTCGGCCATGCATGGCCGGGGGTTTCAGGTAACTGACCCATAGCTTTTTGTCCCGTCGTCAACTTTCCTTTTTTTCATGATTCTGAAGGTACACGTGGGCTGTAGTTGGCCTGCTAGCATGTACTTTGTATATACACGCGGGCTGTAGTGGGCCAGCTAGCGTGTACTTTTAAAAATGGAGTTTTTAGAAGAGTTGTTTAGTAGTTTTTGGCAAAGAAGGGATATGAGTTGGCCTAATGCCAGGTAAGCATGTGTGGTGCAATTTAGGGTTATAACATATGCCCCCTAATGTGTGAGTTCAGAAGAGCATATGATGGCCGAAATACATTACCAATCTTTACTGATGTGCTGAACGATTGAGCCCAAGGATCAGGAACCAGGAGGTGTCATCTGCAAAATAACAAATGTCTCACCGAGGTGGGCATACCCATGCTTGGGATAAAATAGAATGCATGGATACCAATCAAATACATTGTAGATCCATGTCATATAACTATATAAAGTGTAGCCACGAACAGTACACAACGGATCTACATCTCGAAATCAAAAAGATATACATGCAAAGTATCCATCTTCGTAGAAGCTGATAAGGCTTGATGGATGGAGATGAGGGATTTAGAGCTCGAGAAACAACTTAAAAATCTTCAAAACTTGGGTAGGAGTGTAATATGAGTGTACGACTGCACTACCCAGAAGTCTTCGACGACTCGTCGGTCATGGAAAAAATTGATAATCTTGATGATCAAACTGAAGGCTTCAATGATTTTGAACAAGGACTTGATTGAGAGTTCAGGATGGCTGGGTATGTGGGAAAGAGACATATTGTAGAGGGGCCAACTGAGGCTTAGTGAAAAACTTCCCTTGGACAATAGCACAACAAGTGATGAGACTCAGGCAGCATATATGTTAATCATAAGTCTACAAAGTAGGAGGCAACGTAAACTCTCCATATGTTTGGAAGAATAACCAAACAGTGGAGGACACAACTCTATATAGCGAGAAAAGCTTCCTAAGGTCGTACTACATCCCATAGTCTGATGATCGAATAGACAGATGTGCTTTATCCAAGGGAAACTCATTATGCTGCCAATAAAGAAAATACTTTTCCCATCCTCTTTTTTGGGTATATTTGATTTTTTTTTGTTCTTTTCGATAATTTTGGAAAATAATAAAGGAATATTACATTACAATGGAGGAATGAGTACTGCAAACATACAAGCTCAAGGCACAAGGAAAAGACTGATGTTCTAGTAAAATGATACTCGGGGAAAATCCTCCGGTGGCCAAAGATGTTAAGACGCAGAAGCAAACTGTCACAAGGCTGGTGGATAAGGTATGAAAATGCGGTTGATAGAACACACAATGGTAACATCCTTCGATGTAAGTTTAACGAGCCCAAAGAAGGTAAGATTGGTTGTTTTTCATATTTAGAGAGTCTAAAAAAGCATAAAAGGAGACTCTGTTAGAGTACCTTTTTTGACAATAGTCTAGTCGGTTCAAAAAAGGGATAAACTAGCACTGATTAGACGTCAATTCAAAACCATTTTAACGAGTGTGACAAGGACAATATCACTCGGCTATTTTTTCACTTTTAAGGAGTCTACGAAAAGATTAACTATGGACTCCGTCAGGAATATTCTTCTGGACCAATTTAACGAGTGTGAAAGAATAAGGTCACTTGACGATATTTTCAATTTTAGGATGTCTGAAAAGATCTTAACTATGGACTTCGTGGGGGTTTCCTTTTCGTAAATTTAGTCCCTTAGGCATGAAAAAGGAATAAAATTATACCTGAGGATACTCTTCTAAAGAATGGGAATTTGATAGAGTATACCTTTGTTCGTATAGTTGATCGTACGGAACAAAAAAGGGGTAAACTACCACCAGATAGACGTGACTTCAAATTTTAGTTTAATGAGCGTGAAAGGCCACAATGTCACTCGACAATCTTTTCATTTTTAGAGGGTCTAAAAAGGGCTTAAAAGGAGACCCGTTTAAGGAATGTTCTTCTGGACCAATTTAAGGAGTGTGAAGAAATAAGGTCACTCGAAAATATTTTCATCTTTAAGGAGTCTGAAAACGGCTTAAAGAAGACTCCACAATGGTTACTTTTCTCAGTTAATCCAGGCGAGATTGAAAACCATAAAGGCAGTCTCGTCGGATGTTTCTTTTGGATATCAAAGTGAGCTTGAAAAACAACAAAGTTAGCTCATGATAGACTCTTTGTGGGTCGATGCCTGGCATCTCCTCAGGGGAGTTGTATGCTCTGACGAAAACATTGTCTATGATGCCAGGGGTTCGAGAGATGTTGATGGGTATGGTTTCAACGATAGTCGCCATATTGCCTTCAGCATAAATTTCTTGTGTAGCTAAGAGGTTAATAGGACATGGTTGATCTCCCATCATGGTAATGGTGAATTCTCCTGCTTCGATTTGGCTTAACTTTGGGAGAAAGTATGATTTGTGATGAAGATCTTCCCAAGGTTTGTCTGGACTAGTCATTTCTTTGATTACTGCTTCGTCAGAAGGCAAGACTAAGTCTAACAAATCAAAGTTAGCAAGAGAACCCTGAGCCCAAATAGGCTCTAGAAGTGGATCTAACTTTTGTGCGGGAGTCGGATCAGGGTTAGCTGAAGCTTGCTAGACTAAAGAGTACGCGACTTCAGTGGTCGACAAGGGCATGGACATCCCAGAGTGCCCTATCTCATCCATCGTGGCTGATGGGGAAGGAAGAATCCAAGGGTCCTCAAAGTAAGTCGTGCGGAACGACGAAACTTGAAAAATCTCAACCTTATGGTGATTAGATATAAATTTCATGTCATTGTGAGGAGGTGGGTAATTGAAGGTACCCATCAAAGATGGTCACAAACCAACTCCTACGTTAATGACACCTGGTTGAGGGTTATCTATCATTGGGACCATGGATGCCCCCAAAGCTGGGTCAGGTCTGGAGAAGGATAGTTCATCGATTGTCACTATCCAACCTTCGTGTGGAAACAACAAGACTCAAAAAACTGTAGCAACCATATCTTGCATAGCATAATTCGAACTCTATCCTAACAAGAGATTATAGTCGAGGGGGGCATCGACTACCTCTACTTCGACACACACGGTTTTCCCTCCTAACTGCATAGGGAAAGAAGAAATGATACCATGTGGTTGGAAAGAACGACCATCGAAAACAATGAGGAGAGTAGGTGATGGAGACAAAAAGGGCTGGCTAATGGCCTTCCAACATGCTAACAACATAACGCATGTCGAGGCGCCCTCGTTGACCACCGTGTGAAAGATATTATGTGTAAAAGTTTTCATGGGATGAGCCACTATTATATGAAATGCTACGTGGTAAGGAAAATGAGGTTTTAAGTCGATTGTATCTAACATGATGGTACCTGGATTATAAGTTTCAGTAGAGCCCAAATTAGTTAACAAGGATTTCCTCTGAGCATAGAAACTTTGGAGGACCTCCAAAGTAGACATTGCACAAGGGGTTTGTGATAAATCCTCCACCACAGAGTAATTCTGGGCGGCCCTTCCGCTTGGGTTGTGAGAAGCTTTCTTAAATGCACCCTTTGGAATGTGTATCATTGTTTCTCCCAACGTCTTCTCGATCTGTAGAGGAAGAGATGGGAGCTCAGCTTCTTTACCCTTCTCAGAAATGCTTGGTTTACTATAGTCTTTCACTCTAGTCGTTATGAAAGCATCACCCCTAACACTATATATGTTCATGTATGAGGGATTGTTTGGAGGAGGGCAGGTTTCTTGGCTGCCCCGTTTGGCACTTGTAGAGGCTTGAGTTAAATTTTGCCCATGTTGAAAGGGATTAGTCAACACTTCCTGTTGTTGCTGTGTGACAAACTTTTGGGCCTCTGCAAGTTGAGGACAAAGATGGGTCGAGTGGTGTTATGCACACAAGTTTCAATAATACCTCACCTTCCATTTTTCTATGGTGTCCCTGCCAACATTATCAGTGGGTTTTTTATCCCCCTTACCCTTCTTTCATTGTTTTTTCTTCCCTTCAGGCTACTGGGTGGGCTTTGGGTTAGTCGACTGCACAGAGTGTACTTCCGACATTTGGGTAGGAGGAACAACCAAAGAAGTAGGCTAGCTGGCCGTTGAGTGTTGTATAGATAACTATTGCAATTTTTTTGTCAATTCTTCAACGGGCTTGGTTTGTGCTGAACCAACAATACCATTGGCATGTGGTCCAACTCTCTGTCTAGTCTTATCCAGTATCGATCGTGGTGCATCCGGAAAGATGGTGTATAATAAACCAGACTGAGAATAGATGAGCTCAAACTGTTGATCCCTCATGATGGCATATTCTTCGGAGAAAACTCCAGAAGTCGCGACGTCTTTGGATAATTGTGGGACTAGAGACTTAAGGAACCACTCAAGCAGGAATGCTGGTGGGACTAGTACTTCGATTAGACTCTTTCGACGTATCCACTCTCAGATATGATCAAAGATATGGTCCACTATTGTCTGCTCAAAATTGGCGACAAACTCTGTGCCAATGTCGTATCTCACGGGTAACTGAAAATGGCTAAGGAAGGCCATCACCAGTTTGCCAAAAGAAGAGTATCTTGATCGATCAAGCTCTATGTACCATTTTGCGGCACTCCTGATAAGAGTGCATTGAAACAATTGCAATTGTACAGAGTCATCTTTTAATGAGTTAGATGAACACCAAAGATGGAAGGTAATCACATGATCACATGGATATTCGTTAGGCTTGGCCTCAAACTTTGGAATGTCTGAAGGCAACTTCGTTGGCATAGGAGGCTAACGTGGATCGTGACAAATAGAGTCATTTAACAACCTTGTCAAATCTGGCAAGTGTAACGTCGCCAGGAATGGTGGTTTGGGTTGCTGTTGATAACCTAGGAAAAAGGGTCCTGGAGTTTGACTGGCACCAGGCTGCCAAAAAAAGTTTGGCTACTAGCCCTGATTTTGGTAGAAACCATGGCCCTGACTAGCATAAGGATTTTGCATATGTGGAGACATCATTGGCTTATTTCCCATAAAGGACATAGGATGTTGGGCATGGATCATGTTTGAAGGACTTTGGGAAGGATTACCCCATGCCGGTCCTGATGGGAGAGGCATAGTAGTTTGTCTAGGGTTCCATTGATTGTGGAAAGAATTACCCCAGAATCACATTCCAGAGGAGGGAATGAATACTTGTCCTAAGTTCCAAAGTCCTTCTATATGTGCCCCTTGCGCAAGAGTAGTACCCTGTGCAGGAGTAGACTGTCCAAAAATAGGATTACCCCCAGATGGGAAAGGGGTGGATGCGAAAGTGTTTTTACCAAACATCTCATTCCAAACAAATGGTGACGAACCTACCAACATACTATCCACAAGTGTTCCTTGACTCCCAGCTCCAAATAAACTAGTGTGTGCAGGCTGCCCGGTGGCCTGCAGATGCGGACCACCAAGTGAAGGGGACGAAGGAGGGATATGAACTCCAGTGTAAGGCAAAGCATTAAGAGGGATAGGAGTGCCCCAAGTTGACCTTGTAGAGGAGAATTAGAGCTCCCTACCCTCAGACCCAAAGTCTGTAAAGTGGAGTGAGTGAGTGCAGGAATTGTACCCGAACTAGGCATACCGTATGAGAATGGAGGGCCTGTCGCACTAGGTGTGAAGGGGGTTGTGGCCGCCGCCATAGATAGGATGGGTCCACTATGTGACGTAGTTGTGGCCGATACCATGGTGGCTCGGACCAACGATGGTAAGTTAGGATATGATTCTCCTATGGTAGCAACTATAGTGGGAATGGAAGAATTCCCAGAAGAAGTAACAGTGTTTGTTTCCATAGCTGTGTGAGGCACTAACAGGAGTTCATAAAATTGGATTGGTACAATAACCTATGGCCAGGTATCAGTGGTTGGGGTTTCAACTGAGCCAAGATTGGCAATTGATTCCTCCAAGAGTTTTTCGAGCACAATGGTTTGTAACCCAATCGCTTCAAAAGACCCTTGTTGGTCTAGCTTCCGCCTCAATGGTGGTGGGGGTGGCTCCAATATAACTGGCGGCAAGCCCAGAATCCTTCGTGATTGGTGGAGCTCGGGATCCTCCACTGTGTGAGAAGATCCAAGACACACTGAGGTATTCTACACATTCAAATAGTAACACACACTAAAAAAGAATCCCCTAAGAGATAAGACAAGTAATCACTAAACTATTTGGAAGAACAGTTACAACAACCAACACTAGAGAAACTTACTGGTGCAAGTGAAACTCAAACACGGAAGCACCCTCTGGGTATAATCTGCAAAGCATGTCCTGATGTCTGTCCTAGGTACCACATTATACTTCCGCAGTCAGATGTGTATGTCCCTAGAAATATTGGCAACTAGGTTGCCAGCACGCAAACAGTCACCAGGCGGGTACAATCGAAAGTCGGGTAGACCACAATGAGAAGGGTATCAAGCTCGAAACCTATCAAGGGTATCGAGAGAAAATGGTACAAAATACAACTAAGGACCTCGAATGGATTTGAGATCGATGAAGACCTGTGGCAAATGCAAACGACGGAATCCCAAAACAAGCCCTCGATATGTGTTCTCCACTACGATTGGTCCGTCTTTGGAGGGGTTATCTCCACTACCTTTCCACACGTGACCTCATGTTTATCCCCTGTGTTAGAGGGGGATCCCAGATAACTTCCACAAAATTGGACTTAGACACTCCCTATCACAGAATCCAATGTTTGGTTTTGAATGGCCTTGGAGAGTTTCCTCTCCAACCTAATCCAAGGCCCTAGTCCTGAACTAGTTTGTGAACCCTACAAACAAAAAGTCTAATACATTTTAAATTAGAGTTTCTTTTATGGGTTTTCTTATGTCACGAGGTATGAAGGTGAAACTGATGATGTGTAAAGATGAAAGAAAAAACGAATGAAAAATGTTGGAAACAAAAAGACTTTTACTAAATGCAAAATCTCAGCAACTTTTCACAAAGAAAGATTTATTTTTCTTTTCAATTTTTCTAAGATTTTATGCAACAATCATAAAGGAATTTTGCTCAACTACGAGCTGCTTATGCTCTAAATGCACTACAAAAAAATTATGAAACAAAAGACTTCTTCCTAGCTAATGATGCAGAAACACACTCTTCAAACAAAGAAGAAAATGAAAAGAGATTTATTTATTTATTATTTAAGCGCTAATAAAGCAACAAAGGGAAAATACCAACAAGCACAAAACCAAGAAAAAAAATTCTGGCTTAAATCACAGATCGAAAAGAATCAGATTAAATACACACAATGGCAATCAAAAAAACAAAGACTCTTACGCTTGTCTAAAAACCATAAAAAAAAAAAAATCTTTTTATATTTTCTGTCAACTATCAACTGATAAAAAGCAGGCTAAGGGTAAGAGGACATAACCTACTGAATATTCAACCCTAGAATCAAACACCTGAGAGGAATACTTCTCATCAAAGGAGGGGATGACTGCCCCACCCTGATTAAAAAGTAGCCTGTCAAGCACACTACTGTCACTAAAATAGCATGTGTGCAAACATGTGTTGAGATGAAATAGGTAGCGTGTACACATGGGATGAACTTGTACAGGCCGTGTGTATGTATAAATTCTAAGACAAAAGTAAAACAAGTAGTCCAGACCAGGAAGAGGCCTCTGGTATTGATAACCAGGGTCTCTTGAAGGATTGGATGATTTTTCTAAAAGAAAAGAAAAAATAATGCAAGGAATAACAAAGCAAAAAAAACAATCTAAAATAGGACTGTGAACCAGCAAGACTCAGACAGGATTCCAGAAAACCCCCTGAGAATGTATAATTCTAATAGGGAAGAGGTGGACTGCCTCTAAAGGTCTCTGAACTCCTACATGTCACTGTTATCCCTACAGCTAGCATTCACACATGGGATGTAACAGGATAGGGGGTAGGTACACACGTGCAGGCCTTATGCAGGCCGCATGTACCTCTGTGTGTCTCGACAACTACCATCAAGAAAAAGTCAAGGAAAACTGGTATGAAGAACCAGGCTCCCTGCTAGCTCAGACCTAACAGAAAAAGAGAGGCAAAGAAAAATAGAACATCTATTCTTTCAACTACCCAAAAACTTTAAAGAAATCCAAAAACCCTAAAGAGTATTATCCCCAGTACAGTCGCCAATTATGTTAATGGGAAAAATACCCTACGGACTAGCAAACTAGGGTCAGACTTGCATGCAGATTTTTACCGTAAAGAAATTACTTTTTAACCTACAACCCAAAACTTAAACCCCTCTTTCATAGTACATGCATGAAGAATGACTACTAACCTTGTTACCATCATTCTATGTAGATCCTCCGTTGCACTTTGACCACTTGCTTGCACTGCTCCTTCCAAAGATGACCTGTAATCAAGACAAACAACTACGCATGCATGCTACTTCTCTACTTGAGGGTTAGAAATTAAGCATAAATTAACCAAACCATAGATAAATCATGCATTGGGATGGGAAAAGTATTCTTTTATTATTTGAAAAATGAATCAACTTACAATCGAAGTCGAGACCGGCCACCGCTCCTTGATCTTGATCCTGGGCTCCTCTTCTTCTGTCCTCCAACTACTATGCATTAAATATCCTTTGGCATGAGGAAAGGCTAAAGGGTTGGGACAATGGATTGCGTAAATGGGCAGAGTTTCTTTGCTATATTGTTTCCTCCTACAAATGGTACCCCTACCCCTTCTTTTATAGGCTATAAGGAGCTAGGGTTTTGGACGAACCCTACGCCATGCATGGTCGAGAGTTTCAGTTAACTGACCCATATCTTTTTGTCCCATCAACAAATTTCCTTTTTCTCGTGATTCTGAAGGTACACGCGAGTTGTAGTGGGCCTGCTAGCGTGTACTTTGTATATACACATGGGCTGTAGTGGTCCAACTAGCGCGTACTTTTAAAAATGGAGTTTTTAGAAGAGTTGTTCAGTAGTTTTTGGAAAAGAAGGGATATGAGTTGGCCTAATTCTAGGTAAGCATGTGTGGTGCAATTTAGGGTTATAAAAATACTACCTATCATACATCTACTAAAATATCCCCATTTGAGGCCCTTTATGGATATCTAGCTCCTAGTATCTCATACTTTTTGCAAGATATGTTCAAAGTACAAGAAATAGAGTCACATATGGGGGATACTAAAGAAACTTTGACAATTCTTAAGGAAATCATTCAAATTGCACAAATAAAAATGGAACAACAAGTAGATCAATGTCAAAGTGAATGACAATTTGAGGAGGGTGATTGGGTATTTTTTAGAGTACAACCTTATAAGCAATCCAAACACAAGCAAAAGCAGAATAAGAAATTAGCTCCAAAATTTTATGGACCCTACAATATTATTCATAGGATTAGACAAGTGTGGTGTGAGTTATATTTTCCTTCTCCTCGCATTCATAAGGTTTTTCATGTATCTTTCCTAAAAAGGTTTTGGGACAAATATGCCAGTGCAAATAGAACTTCCAGGAATATATGAAGAAGAAAAGTTGTTTATTGAACCATAAAAAGTTATAGATCAGTGTTCTATGTTTCTTCATAATAGAACCATTTTGGAGTACCTAATCAAGTGGAAGAATATGCCTCTAGAAGAATCTATGTGGGAAAATGAGTAGTTCACGAAGAAACATCCTAAATTGCAAGCTTTGAGGGAAAATATTTTTTAAAGAGGGGGGCTAGTTTAAGGCCCTTGCCCCCCTATGCTAAGGCCCTAATAATCATTCATTAATAATTTATTTTTATATTATTAGATCGTCAAAAATATTTCTTGTACCCTTTCATTATAATTGTACCCTTTGTCTCCCACACACACACACACCAAGGAAACCTTCTCTTAGGATAATCATATGTTGTCATCTGAATTGGATATACTTTAAAAGGAGGTTCCCCCCTCAAAATGGGCTGTATTCATTGAATTTTAATATTTTTCAAGGCACTTGGTTTATAACAATGGTATTCTAGGTGTCTTCTTCTTTAACACATACCTAGTGGTATCATGATTTGAGATCCAACTTGGTGAAGTACTTCTTGTAAATGTGTTGAACCTACACATAATAGATCTAGCTAGAAAATACCACACACATTTGCAGAGAGAAATTGAGAAAGAAGAAGAAAGAGAGAAAGAATGGAAGATTTCTCTTTAACTGTAAAGAATAATGAATAATTTACATGTGATATACTCTGTATAACTCAATAAATGCACACTGGAGGAGAACCAATGAGCCATAGTGGTGGTCTAGAGTGATCTGGACACACACCAACAATTACGGGAGTGAACTACCACCTAGTCTAGTCTCCCAGGCAGTTACGAGAGTGAACTACCACCTATTCTAGTATCTCAAGCAGTTACGGGAGTGAATTGCCACCTAGTCTAGTATCTCAGTTAGTTACGGGAGGTGAACTACCACCTAGTTGAGTTAACTTTTCAACCCGTATTCAGTTAACTGACTGAAACAAAGTGTAGTAAGGAGTATATCAAGTAATCAAGGTAATGCACCAATATGGTGATAAAACCAAGGCTAATGCACATTAGCATGGTGATGATCCCAATGTTGCATGGTGACAAAGCCAATGCAACATCTAGAATCAACTCAACTAGTCAAACTGAAGTGTCAATTGAAGAGAATATTCTCCAGGTGGAATATTCTCCCCTAAACTTTAGGAGATTGAATAATTATTTATAAACATAGGAAAAACCTTAGGACCTTAGGAAAAATAAATCCTAGGTGTGTGTGAAGTAACTCCAACACCCCCCTGAACCTTACTATGGTAAAAATAAAGAATGGGTCCTGACAACGAGGCCATGTTAGGTACACAAATACAAAAGATACACTGAAATAACGTGAGGAAAGAGGGAAAACCTCATGGGAAAACCCCCCCTCAAGGTACAATGTATGTAAAAATAAGAACTAATAGTTGATAGTCAATTCTGTCCTTCACTCCAAGACGACTTCACATAGAGTGGAAGTTCTTCTCAGTGAAGGTCTTGGTGAATATGTCTTTCATCTGTTCTGTTGAAGGAAAAAATGGTAGGTCGATGATTCCCCCATGTACTAAGTCTCAGATGTAGTTCATGTGGATATCGATGTGCTTCATCCGTTACCTATGAACTTTATCTCTGCATAACTTCAGAGTGATATGGTTGTCACACCAGATGACGATCGACTGATGAAACTGAATTTCCAACTCAGTGAGAAAATGTTGTAGCCACATAGCCTGAATGGTTATGTTAACTACCCCTTTGTAATCTGCCTTAGCTGAAGAAATAGAAATGGCAACCCACTTCTTGTTCGACCAATAGATAGACTCAGAACCAAGACTAAGTGAGTAACCATATGTGGAATTGTGATCAGTGCTATCGCTAGCCCAGTCAAAATTAGTAAAACAAATTAGATATAATGTAGAGTCTGTTGCATAATGATTCCCAAAGGTGATGGTGCCTATTACGTATTTAAGGATACACTTTGCAGCCTTCCAATGTAGCTCATGCGCCTCCTGCATGAACCTGGAAAGTACACCAACTGCATAGGAAAGGTCTGGTTTAGAGTGTGTAAGATACAACAAGATCCCTAATAGTTATCTTCACAATGTGTTGTCAACTAGTGGAGTGTCCCTACCATCATCAAGTTTGACTTATGATAGGAAAGGAGTTGGAGCAGACTTGTAGTCTGTCATGTGAAATATCTCAAGGAGATATCATGCATACTTGGCTTGAGACAATTTGATTCCTGATGCATTTTGACTGATCTCGAGTCCAAGGAAGAAGTGTAGCGGACCCATGTCCATCATCAAAAACCTGCCATGTAGAATCCTCTTGACTGCAGCAATCATTGAAGTCGAGCAACCAATGATCAACAAATCATCAACATACATAAATAAGAGTAGAAGTGAATCAACCATCCTGAGCATGTAGACATTCAGGTTTGATTTATAATGTACAAAGTTCTATGACAACATTTAGGAGTCTATCTTGGAATACCATGCCCTCGGAGTCTGCTTGAGGCCATAAAGAGATTTCTTCAGTCGAAAGACCAAAGATGAATCCTACATAAATCCCTGGGGCTGCTCCATATAGATCTCCTCATATATATCACCATGAAGAAATGAATTATTCATGTCCATATAATGAACTTCCCATCCCTTGGATTCCACAATGGCAAGTGCCAAATGTATGGAATCCATCTTCACTACTGGTGTGAAGGTCTCATCATAGTCAATGCCATGCACCTGTTGAAATCCTTTGGCAACAAGCCTAGATTTATATTTTCTAATCTGTCCATCCATTATTCTCTTGGTCTTGTAGACCCTTCTGCATCTAACAAGTTTCCTTCAAGAAGGAAGGGGAACTAGATCCCAATTCTGGTTCTCGAGGAGGGATTTGTGCTCCTTTTGCACGTAGGATTCCCAAAAGGGATTTCCAACAGCCTCTCCATAAGACTGTTGATTTGAAGACTAAAACAATAAAATATGCCTGGAGGGAAATGGTTCAGCGGTAGTGAGTGCAATAGGAGGCTCCTCGAAATTAGATTTAGTCCTCCTAGTATCATCTAGGTCACCAACAAGATCCATTGCATCCTGAAGAGTAGTTTCTGTCGACTTCAGCCTCTGCTTTGGCTCTGCATCTGCATCTAGATTCTCTGACTCTGCAACTGATTGTACTGAATCTATATCTGGATCATCTGAGTCCTATGAATCATAACTCTCATCTGAATAAGAGTTATCATGTGCATGCACATTGTCTCAAACATGTGGAAGAATGAAGGTGTCTGCATGCCACTGATGAGGTACATGCATGACACTTTCCTTAAATTGGACACTTCACTCAATGATGAGCTGGTTTGAGGAAACATCAATAAGTCTATATCCCTTCACACCATCAGGGTATCCAAGAAAAATACACTTAGTGCTTTGTGGATCAAGTGCCTTCCTCTTTTCAAAGGGAATCTGAGCCCATGCACGTGAACTGAAAATATGAAAGTAGGTCACTTCCAGTTTGAGGCCGCTCCAAGCCTCGTAGGGGGTCTTATCCTTAATATATCTATGGGGGTATATGTTTTGTATGTATGTTGCACAATTAATTGCTTCATCCCATAGTCTTTGTGGTAGTGACTTTGCATGTAGCATGCAATATTCCATCTCTTTTAGAGATCTGTTTTTCTGCTCAACAACTCTGTTTTGTTGCGGAGTATAGGGAATTGTCTGTTTCAAATGAATCCTTGCCTCATGAAAAATATTTTGGATATCATGATTGACATACTCTCCCCCATTATCAGTTTAGAGGAGTTTGATTTTCTTTTCTGATTGTGTCTCAACCAGGGCTTTCAAATTTTTGAGGTGTTGAAAGACCTCAGATTTTCACCTGAGAAAGTAAATCCATGTGAAATGTGATAAATCATCAACAAAAATGAGAATAAACCTTACTTTGTTGATATATGGATGTGTAAAAGGACCCATGAGGTCACTATGGATCAGATCTAAAGGAGAGGAAGCTCTCTGAGTATTTCCTTTGTCGAATTTTTCTTGAGGGTGTTTTCCAAGAACACATCCCTCATAGACTCCTTTGGAGAAATATATGTCTGGTAGACCATCAACCAATATTTTCTTTCTAATTTATTGCATATATATGAAATTCAAATGTATGAACCTTTCGTTCCATGTCCTACTACTTTCATCAGCATGGGTAAGCAATAAAGCAAAATCTGGTTCAATAAATTCAAAAAATGTATACAATCTAGATTGAAGATTTACCTCACCAGTAGCAAACCTGGAATTTGTTTGCGTGTCATCGATGTCCACTTCATTTGGTGTGAATATGACTTTCTTTCCGATGTTGGAATTTTTCATCTGATATATGAAGAGAATATTGATGAAAATTTTGGGAATGTGCAACACATTCTAGAAGCTTCCTTTGGTGAGTTCAATCCTTCCTTTGCTAATGACCTCGACTGGAGAGTTGTCCCCCATCAAAATAGGAGTACCTTTGCATGCATCCAATGGAGAATAAGATACTTTTTTGGAAACCATGTGATGTGATGCTCTTGAATCTACGATCAAAGAATCAAGAGAGAAGTTGATCGCAATCAAGGTATGGCTAGAATTGTCATTCTTGGGATTCTAATCTTCTGGCTTCTTCTTCTTCTTGGCACCCTTGGGGATGAAATACCAAGGTTTTTTTGTGAAGTATTTGATTCATTAGATCTATTTTTTTTTGCATGCATGTGGATTATGGATGGAATCCTTTATGGAAGTACGTGCATTTCTCCCCTTTTCTTCCCTTTCCACATTTGGATACGGAGGCATCAGTGAAGGGTTTAGAGTATCCTTCCTTCTTCGAATGTGCATGAGATTTCCTTTTGTATTTATATTTATATTTCTGATATTGATGGCTTCCATCTTGCACAGTAAGGGCATGCGCCTTTGGCCCTTTGATTTTCCCATGTTGATGAGCTTGGTTTGCTCTTGTGTCAGGGATTCGATAAATTCCTCAAGAGAGGGCATCTTCCAGGTGGCTCCATAGGCGAATTTGATTGAATGGAATATTGATACAAACATGAAGAATTCATGACCAATTTTGGAGAGAACGGTGAGAACCATTTGTTTCTCCTCCTTAGATTTATCAACCCTGCAAGCTTTGAGTTGCGACAATAAATCCTTGAATTTTGTAAAGAAATATTGGATATTGTCGAAGATTTTTGGATCTAATGTGAGAATTTACACCTCCATCATGTTTCCCCTCATCTCATACTATTTTCCAAAGAGCCCTTCCAATATGGTCCAGGCTTCATCGGGGGTTTTACAAGAAGATATGTGGAAAAGGAGATGTGGAGAAATAAGACTGTAAAGCGTTCTAAATGCTTCATCCATTCGATTTAGATACTTGGATTTTTCTATGGATGATGTTAGTTCTATGTCTGTATTCAAGGTTAACTTGTACAATCCTCTGGTTCGAATATGTATGACTATTTTCTCCTTCCATGCAAAGTAATTGTAAGGTGTAATAATTAATTCTTTTGGGAAATCCATCTTTCTGCTGTCTTCAATCTTTTGTACCTGCAAAAATTTGATGTATCTTTGATTAGAAGTCTATCGGCTCTGATACCATATACATTTGTTGAAACTTCATATAATATATCTATAAATTAAATACCACAAACATTTTCATAGAGAAATTAAGAAAGAAAAAGAAAGAGAGAAGGAATGGAAGAATTCTCATTAATCGTAATGAATAATGAATAGTTTACAGATGATATACTCTGTATAACTCAATCAATTCATATTGGAGGATAACCAATACACCATAGTGGTGGTATAGAGTGATATGGACACATGCCAACAATTACAGGAGTGAACTGCCACCTAGTCTAGTCTCCCAGGAAGTTATGGGAGTGAATTGCCACCTAGCTGAGTTAACTAGTCAACCACTCTTCAATTAATTGACTAAAACATAGTGTAGTGAGGTACTTAGTAGATCAAGGAATCAAAGGTAATTTTTCAATATAGTGATGAAACCAAGTCTAATGCGCATTAGCATGGTGATGATCCCAATGTTGCATGGTGACAAACCAATGCAACATCTAGACTCAACTTAACTAGTCAAACTAAAGTGTTAACCGAAGAGAATATTCTCGAGGTGGAATATTCTTCCCTAAACTTTAGGAGACTGAATAATGACTAATAAATATAGGAAAAACCTTAGGACCTTAGGAAAAATAAATCCTAGGTGTGTGTGAAGTAACTCCAACACTTTTCATGGTGCAACTGATCTAGCAAGTCATCAATCATGGGCAATGGTTATCAATTCTTGAGGGTGATCTTATTCAAATATTTATAGTCAATATACATTCTCCAAGTCCCATCCTTCTAGGGTAATATAATGATAGGTGACTCACAAGGTGAGGTGCATGGTCGAATTACTCCATGCTCCAATAGTTGTTGCAATTGTGTCTTCACTTCATCTTCTTCCAGGATGGAATATTTGTACAACCCAATGTTTGGAAATGGGGAGTCAAACAACAATTATATATCGTGCTCCATTTACCTCTTAGTTATTAACCATTTAGTATCTTATAAAACTTCTCTGTATGCCTGCAAAATGTCCTCCAATTAATGTTCCTACTCTTTAATACATCCATCAAGAGATGCCTTTATTTTTACCAATTCATCTCTTGATCGATAACATAGTTACCAACTTGACAAGAACTCTTCAGAGTTCTTGTTTTCTTAGAGGTTGCATTTGGTGGTTGTTTTTATCCCCATTTCAAAAAGTGGTGCTACTAGTAACACCCGTATTTTTCAAGGTTAAAATTGCAAAATTTTGCAACTATGATTTGTAATATTGCAAACAAATTACAACCCCTTTTTGTTAGAGATAAAATTACTAGTAATGACCCCCTTTTTTTAGGGATAGAACTACAACTCATTTGAAACCATGATATTGACAACTAGTACCATTGAGAACAAAAACTTAAAATTGATCTCTGAATAAAAAAATGGTGTTGCAAGTAACACCCATTTTTTCATTTAGATGTTAAAATTATGACCTATTTGATACTAGTGTCATTGTGATCCAAAACCTCAAAATTAATACTTGAATCAAAATGTGGTGCTACCCACAACATCGTTTTTTTTTTTCGGGGGGGGGAGTAAAGTTGTAAAACCAAATTCATATTAAAAAAAAATACTTGTTTAAAAGAAAAATGAAAATAAATAAATAAAAGTAAATAAAATTGTATACAAAAACACTTATTTTAATAAAAAAACTAAATAATAATAATGACGTCGAGGAAGAGAATTAAATATTAAAAAAATAAAAATAAATTTTATTTTTTTTAAATACACATTTTATTTAAAAAAAACATATTGTTAATTAAAACATATATTAAAAATATTTAAAAAAAAAACTTATTATAAAAAAAAACCCAATTTGAAAAAAAAAGGTGTTT
>JZKD02S2189354.1:1818586-1840702 GCA_000966675.3 Picea glauca | reverse complement strand
TATATATATATATATATTAAGAAAATGGTTAATTTTTTATTTTAAAATAATATGTTTTTCTCTTTTTTTATTTTTTTTCTTATTTATGATTTTGTTTGCAACAATTAAGGACTTCTACACTATGGTTTTAAAAGTATTGCAATTTTAATCCTGAAAAAAGAGGTGGGTTGCTACCAATAGCAACTCATTCCAATTTGGGAGTTGATTTTGGGATTTTGGTTGTAAGGGTATTGATTGTCAAGCTGGTCGGTCTCAAAGAAGTTGTAGTTTTGACCCTATAAAAAAGGATGGGCTGCCACTTTTCTATTATGGGGTTTATTTTAATCTTTTTGTTGCGAGAGTATAGGTTGTTAAGGCCATCCTTTCAAACAAGTTCTAATTTTGACCCTAAAAAAAGAAAAATGAGCACTACGATTAGTGTCACTTTTTGATTCAGAGGTTGATTTTAAGGTTTTTGTTGCCAAAATTATAAGGTTGTTAAGGTCATGGTTGAAAAATGTGCTAATTTTAACCTCTAAAAAAAGGTGTTTATAGTAGCACCACTTTTCAATTATGAGGGTGATTTTGATTTTTTTGACCCCAAAATATGGGAGTTTAGAGATAGAGTTCTTGTTTTGAGGTAATAGTTCTCATCAACTTGATAACTATGTTTGATTATCTCTTAATAATTGTAATACAAACTTCCTATTAGAACTAATCAATTTCTTGGGTTGGTTAGCACTAAAGAGATCTTGGATTTGCCTTTGTGTGCATTAATAATAAAGAACTTCCCATTATTATTGATCATGCAATCATGGTTTTTTATCCTCATGAAGATTTCATCCCTCATATACATGTAGGGGCTTCCAAACACTGCACCACAAACATCAAGTGGTATTATGTCTACCTCCATTTCATTAATATAGTTTGCACTTACATAAAATTTGATCTTAGATTACTTAGTGACCATGATCTCTTCATCCTTATTTACCCATCCCAGTGGATATGGGTGAGGATGATCATAGACTTCCAACCTAATGTTTCTAACCAAATATTCTACTATGAGGTTGGCCTATAAATCGAAATCAAATGGAGCATCCATCTTTGTCTTCTTTATCTAGATTTTACTATGGGAGAGTTTATTCATCTCCTTCTCTTCCTTGGGATGTAGGCTACTTAGATTCACCTCCTTATACATTGTGGTGTAGATAATATTTTAATTTACATCTAAGATACCCTCTACCTGGTTTCTTGAATCCATGGTTATCATGTTCTTCATCTTGGCATCCTTTTGTGGTTCTTTGAAAACTTTGTATATAGCTTCCAACACCTATCTTTGGTGTGATTGTTGATATTAAAATGGTTACAATGGTTTTTTAGATCCTTGCACTGATGCACAATGGTTGTTGTCTTCTTGTCCTTTCCTTTCCACTTTTTCTTTACATACTTGGAAGCATTTTGGTGGTGTTTCCGCTTGGAACCACTTGGTTTTTCTTTATTCTTACACATATTCTCCAATTTCTATGATTTCACATAAGCCTCATATTCTATACTAGGTTTAAAGAGAAACACTTGCCTCCATAAATGACTATGTAGACCACCCAAACACTTGAGGGGTACATCTAGGTTCTTGGGAGATATACTCAACATAATTTCCATTTTTTTGAACTAAATGGTCACGTACTCTTGCACACTCTACCCTTGATTTTGTTAGAAGTAATGCCAATGAAATTGGGAATTAATGAGGGTTTTAAAAACCTCTCACTTAGTTACTGGGGGATCACCCTCTAGCCTGAGTGTTTCCATGTGACTTTCCCGCCACTTTGGGCATGGTTGTTTAACTTCAGCTAGGAAAGTGAAATATTTTTCTCTTCTACTATGCTATGAACACTAAAATAAAATTCTAAGGGTTTCAACCATTGATTCAACTTAACAACATCAATCACACCTTAGGAAGGTTTGATGTCCAATTTTTCTTCCACTTTAAATAGATTTTGGTAAGAAGTGATGGCATTAGAACTTTGTCTCTCTTTCTATATCCCTATTTTCAACTCATTTTCCGGGTCTTTGTTATCTCCATATTTCTTGCCTGATACAACTTCTCAACTAGAGCCACCAAACTCCCCAAAACCTCCAAAATTATTCTCTATAATCTTCCATGACAATGGACATGTTGTGAGAGATGTCAATGGATTTTCCTTCTAGCATTGAAAATATCTCTTTCGACTCATCCCATGGATTGTTACTATACTCATCTACCATGGCTATGGTTTTTAGACTTTATGCCAATTTCTAGACCCTACAACTTCCCATAAAAACCAAAATAAATGGAGCTCTAATACCGATATGATCTATAAACTAATGTGGATATTCCATTGAAACAATTGATCACAATAGATGTTATAATATTCTACAACATTTTACCATGCGATGGTTTATTTTAGATCATAGATATTTACAATTACTAGTTTAACACATAAAAGGACTAAATAATCTAAAACTGAAATGTAATAGACAATAAATAACACACCATTCACACAACCAACACAAGATGTACCCTAGAAAAACCTAATACAGGAAAAACCCATCTAGAAGGTGAGGCCTATGTTCTTCTCATTTCTTCTCAATTATGAAAAGAAAATGCAAACAAAGGGGCACTCACTATGGAGATGTCATGGACATTCTATCCAATATAGCAACTACAAGGATATTCTACTTCCTTTGTTTTATTTCAATATCCCAATACCTATGCTCTACTCTCTAATGGAAAATTACTAAATGCAATAAGAATGGAACCCCTTTCTTTCCTAGTGACCCAATATCTAACATAGCATGATAACCATCTAGGGTTAGGGTTAGGTTTTCGCATGCCTCAATCCCTAATTAATGTTAGGGTTTTAGACCCTCTATAATATTCTTGAAAGTACACATATGAATAGCTCCACATGTGTGAGTAATGGAATTTGACATGGTATCCAATTGATACCATGGTGATAAACATGATAGATCAACTTGCAAGAGGCTTAACTTCTACATACAAACTCTAATTGAGGTGATCTTCGCATTGTTAAAAAGTTTTCAAATTGTAGAACAACATCAATCGGTTGCGATATATGCTTGCAAAGTTTTGACCCCAAGAAAAATCATTTAAAGACTCAAATAGGCTTTGGAAGTTTATGGACCTAAAATCTCCAAAGAGGGACCTGCCCATAAAAAGGTCCCTACAAGCCAATAGCTCCAATTTTTCCACCTAGAAAGTACCAAAACAAATGATCATCCATTCCAGACATTAAATAGATATCACTAAATTTGGACATTAAAATGACAGTTTAATTAGATTAGTATTTGGATTTTGCAACATCGAAAAGTGTATTGTGAGCACTCGTCATATCTAGTAAAATATCTAACAATGAGAATATGTTAGAGAAATGCAAGTATAAAAAATTAGTTATCTTATCATTGAGATTTTTCAGTTGTTGGAATACTCCCTAGGAGTGTAATGGGGGGGATGAATCACCCACTACAGTAGTAATATCATAGTTATGGTGGTCATTCAATGTAAACTAGATTGGGTCCACAATGGTTGTTATTATTAAATAAGACCCACTAGTTAGTTAGCATGGAATAAATGTAATATGGTCTCATTAAAGAATGTTTACTGTGTTGTTAGGAGATGGTTATGATTAGGGTTTCATAGATAGTTATAAATAAGAATGCAATCCTCCTCGTGGGAATGTATTGGAGTATCATGTATTTTGTTGGGTCATTTCACGCTATTGGCATGTTTTACAAGAAGCGTGTGCTTGTCATTGATGGCAAGAACAACAACGATGATGGAAAAAAGGAACAACATAACCTCAAGAGGATAAGAGAACAATATGAAGATATCAAATCTTAGAAGGGAAAGAGTAGAACATAAACATGATTAGTATCAAAATATCCATAGAACAAACAAAAATGATTGAGAATTCAATCACTCGAATATCCGTAAGCTGTCAGATCAAATGAAGTAAAGGATAGGATAAACAGGGCACAAGGTTTGAAAATTTGATTATCCGAATCTCTGTCAGTTGTCAAATCAAATGAAGTGGAAGAACAGGACAAGATAGAAGAGAAGAACCAAAAATAGATCGAGCCATCGATCTAAGAACATGATCGACGAACAATATTTGGTTCACGTCAAAAGTTGTGATGAGCTTATTGTTCAGGGAATCTCACTTCAAAAGAATTGGAAACTTGAAAGTTGAATTACCTTAATCTTGAAATACGAAATGAATAAGGACCATTGGATCTGGAGAAAATGTGATGACCGTTAGATAAGGGAGAACCATGTCAGCAGACCACCTCAGCAAGGACATGTGGCAAACCACGTCAGCAAGGACACGTGGCAACCACTCGATCTGTGCTAAGTCAACAGGTGATGTGTGTAATGTCACGTCTCTCTGGGAGATTTACTTTGGGATTTTTTACCACCAGCAGATGCCCTAAGTCCTAAAGTCTTGAATGTCGAAGTCACGAAGTGGACATGGGTCATCTGCTTTGAAGAACACTTTGGGTGCATCTTCAATTGTTGATCTAGTACAGTGGAAGGATAGTGTAAGTGGAAATGTTAACTGACAATAAGTGGTATCCACCATCTATGATGTATTCAACAGGTGACCACTACAGAGGATAATGAAGCAATGGTCAGCCTAAAGTCTCGAAGTGCCAAAGTCACTTATGATCGTTGATCATGTAGGAGAGTACATGTCAATGGATCGTGAACTCCGGGTGAAACTATTCCTGGAAAACGCAAAGGAGAAAGGATTGAAATTGCCGAAGGATGAAGTCCCAGAGCGGAGTATAGTTGTTGGATTAAGGAGGACAGTTGTTTGTAGATCATCAACTCCATAATATTATCGTACAGAAGAAATGATATTTTGAGAATTGGAAGTCCTGAAGGCCAAAGTTGTGAAGGGCCTAAGTTTTGAAGGACCTAAGTTCTGAAGGGTCGAAGAGCCGAAGTCATGAGGAACAGAGTCTCGAACACCCAAAGGAAAAAGTCACAAAGTGAACAAGGACCATTGATTTGAGGACACATGGCAGGAATCTGTGGACTCCAGCTAAAACCATTCTAGGAGAGCATGAAGGTTGAGGATTGATATCGCCGAAGCCTGAAGTAGTGAAGGATATCTTGACCATTGAATCGAGTAAGGGGTTGCAGAAGTGTTGATCTGGTTGAAATTTAAACTTCCCAAAGTAGAGGCTGAGCCATCGATTGAGAAGGACAAGTGTCTGTGGATCATCGAATCCAGAAGAATGACGTACAGAAGAAATCAGGGATTGAGAGTTGAAACTTCGGAAGCCCGGATCATGAAATAAATCACAACTATTTAATTTAAGAAGGTTAGATATGATCTGTCAATTCAAGAGCATTGTTAATATCATGAGATCGAAGGTCCTATCACATTGCAAGGATTGAAGGTGCACAAACTTTAAAATGTTGAAGGCAGGCCGCAATCGAAACCATGACTTTCGAGAAATCATACATGGAGCTCTCTAGTGACTTGCAGGGTGAAAAGTGGATTTCCCTCAAACCACCTTTGGCCATGCCCAAAATCACGTTATCACATGAGAGCATTTCCCAAGGTCACATTAGCTAAATATTGAGGAAGGATATAGCATTGCAAGGCTCCACATCGGAGTTTACACATTGAAAAATAAAAAATCATCTGTGTGTATAATGCAATGACACTAGTCAAACCAAATCTGATCGAAGGGTTGTTGTTTCATCTCGTGATTTCTTGATCAGTTACGATTCAGTTACCCTAACTAAATCACTATTCCTGAGTGTTGGAATCATGATTCCTGAGTGTTTTTGAGATTCCTGACTTGAGTGTTGGAGATGCAGAGTGTAACGAATGATGAGAGCAGGAGTAAAAGAAAAATGTCGTGATAGAGAGAGGTTGATATTTTCTCTGTAAAAAGTAGTCGAACTATAAGAAATGAATATCACAACATGAACTGAGGGAGAAAATGAAGAGATGAAGAACATAAGCTGGACATAGCAGAAATGGTGAAAACAACAGACTTTACGAGAACTTAAGCACAAGAATATGTGAGAAGGAAGACATTGATGTAGGAAGAGTAGAACAATGTAGCAGAACAATGATGAGACTGGTAAGCCATTGATAATAGTGTATCATTGTAATAAATTTCAGCAGGCAAAGATTTATATTTCAAGGTGGTAGGGTGGTGTTAGGGAGGACTGTTGTCCTCAGAGTTTCAAGTGGGTTCTTGAACACAAGGAGTTGTAGCTTCCATCTGGTTGCATCCAGAAAAACCAGGGAGTTAGGGTGGTGCAAGGGAGAACCATTTTTATCTGTTATACAGGTTGGTTCCTATGTGACTGGAAGTTGACGCTTCCATCCAGTTGGTGTTGGAACACTCAGGTAGTTGGTGATTCCTTCTAGTGGGTGCTAGAGAAACCAGAGAGTTGGTGCTCTCAACAAGTTACAACTTGTAAAACAAAGGTTGTAGCCTCATTTTGAGTTGGTTCTCAAATATAGCTGATGTACAGAACATAAAAGACTACCTATCATTCTAAGAAGAAGAGGTTTCCTCCCTTTATGGGTTTCCTCATGAATATATGTCTCTGTGTATATCATATGTGTGATTGATGTTTATTATTTCCATTATTCATGTCTTGCATAATCTTGATGATCACTTGGAGAAGATTAATAATAATTTTAATAGGCATATCATTGTTTAAGCACAGTAACAACTGATTCACCCCCCCCCCTCTCAGTTGTCTTAGTTATTTCAACAATTGGTATTAGAGTGGGTTCCCTTTAGCTAAAGGTAGATCAATAAGCTTAAACATGACAAGTCATGAAGGAACTTCAACCAATAAGACTCCTTTGTTTGATGGAACAATTTTTTCTTTCTAGAAGGTTAGAATGAGAACATGCATTATGGCCTTAGGTGCTGATGTTTGGGATGATGTAGAGACTGGATATACAAAACCTGTTGTGCTAGCTTCCAAATATGATAAGTTAGAATTTATCTTCAATGAAAAGGCAATGAATGCTATCTTGAGTGGGCTTGCTAAAGCTGAATTTGTAAAGGTAATGCATCATGATTCTACCAAAGAGATGTGGGATAAACTCATTAGCGATTATGAAGGAAATGATAAAGTAAAAGATACCAAACTTCAGACATATAGATTGAAATTTGAACAACTAATGAGGAATGAGGATGAAACAATTAGTAAATATATCTTAAGAGTTGATGAGCTTGTGAATGTCATGAAGGGTCTTGGTGATAAGATTGAAGATGCATTTTTAGTTCAAAATATTTTAAGATCTTTGCCTAATAGATTTAATCCAAAATTTTATGCAATAGAAGAACTGAATGATCTTAAGAATTTGTCTATCGGTCAACTCCTAGGAACTCTAACTAATTATGAAATGAGGATTAGTAAAGATAAATCCACTAATAGAGAAGCATATTTTAAATCAAACACGAATACTCATTCAGAATTAGATGATATTGAGGAAAAAATTGTGAGAAGGTTAAAGAAAGGATCAGGAAAATACCAAGGCAAGATGCCATTTAAATGTTTCAACTGTGGTAAGATAGGTCATTTTTCATCTAAGTGTCCTCACAAGAAAAAGGACCAGAACTTTGATGATGAAAATAAATACAAATTTAAGAAATATAGTAAAAAGAAAAGTTTGTGTGCAAACAATGACGACTCCTCAAAAGACATAGATAATGTTTCAACGTGTGAAGAAAAAGTGAATTATTTTATTCTTATGGCTATGGGAGATCTTGATGATGAACACACAAGAGGTGACAAGGATGACAAAGAAGTTGTGTGGATATGGAAGGTGAATTAATCAGTTCTTTGGAAGAAATTGACAGACTTAGATTTAAAAGGAGAAATCAAAAACAATTGTTGATGCAGTTTTAAAAGAATAGTAAAGAACCAAGTGAAGGTTTTGTTTTTTTAAAAGTAGAATTAGAAGAAGCAAATAAAATATAAGATATTATAAAAAAACAATTAGCAGCGAAGAAGGTAAGATGTAAAGCTATGGAAGTTGAAGTAGTGGCTGCCAGAAAATATCTAGAGAAATTTCAGGCCTTATACCATCAGAAAATGACAAGCATTAAAGCCTCAGAAGGATTAGAAACCATTCTGAATCAACAAAGGAATCCAAATTTAAAAACTGGTTTGGGTTGTGAAGAAGGATAAAGTAGTGGTCAGCCAAGAAAAAAAGAATCCATCAAGTTTGTCAAATCTACAATCATTGACAACAACCACTCTACAGAAACAAAGGAAGATAATCAGCCGCCAAGGAGGAGTGAAAGAAAAAGTACCAGAACCAAATCTGTAGAACAAAGAAATAACACAAACACACCCTCTGCTCAAAGAAATCATTAGCATGGAAGAAATCGACCCGCTCAAAGAAGACAACCATTTTCCAGGTACAAAGTATTTCTCTATGGATATTGTTTTTTATATTCTAACTTTGGTCACAAAGTTTTAAACTGTTCTTTAATATTTAGATATGAGCAATCAAGACACTCAAGGAATAAATATATGCCACAACAAAGAGTGAGACTGCCAAGTAACAAACAACCACAAATTGAAATCATGTGATGGTTGGTAAAATACACATGTTAAGAATAACAATCGTTATGATCCTTTATTCCGTGAACCAAAATGTTACACCTACCATAATTATGGACATAAAGCTGCAAACTGTCGCTTAAGGAACTATAAGCCATATTTGAATCCCTTTGCTATAAATGTCAAGGTTTGGAAGAAGAAAGAAAATGACAAGTGTGGATTAGTGTTGTCAGCTCAAAGACAAAAAAACCCTTGGTATATTGACAGTGGATGTTCCAAACATATGACTGGAGACAAAAGTAAGTTTTTGTCTCTAAGTGAAAGAAAATTGGGAAATGTAACTTTTGGAAATGATGTACCAGGAAAAATCAAAGGTAAAGGAATGGTAAGTATAAGTAATGGAAAAGGGAAAGATCAAGACGTGTTGTTTGTAGATGGTCTGAAACAGAATATGCTTAGTGTTAGTCAAGTTTGTGACAGAGGATGTAAAGTTGTTTTCACTTCTAAAGATTGTAAAATACAATCTGTGAATTCAGGAAAGTTGATTGCAAAAGGCATAAGAACAGAAAACAATCTCTATGTTTTGAAAGAAGAAAAAGAAGAACGACACTTAAGAAAGTATGATGAAAGTTGGTTATGGCATAGGAGACTTGGACACCTAAATTTTGATCATCTATTCAAACTTAGAAACAATGGGTAGTAAAATATCTTCCAAAAATATCAAAGCCATATGATTTTGTATGCAAACCTTGCCAAATAAGAAAGCTTACTCGGACACAGCTTAAATATAAGAACTTTACATCAACAGAGAAATCTCTTCAGTTAGTACATATGGATTTATGTGGACCATCAAGGAAGGAAGGTACATGAAAAGAAAATTATTTCATGTTGATTATTGATGATTATTCTAGACTTACATGGGTTGCCTTTCTTAAAGAAAAATATGAAGCATTTGAAAAATTCAAAGTGTTTAAGGCTCTGATTGAGAATCAAATAGGTAAAATATTGAAGGTAGTAAGGTTTGATACAAGAGGAGATTTTATTTTAGGAGAGCTCAAAGAGTTTTGTGATAAACATGGGATCAAAAGAGAGTATACTATTCCAAGGACTCCACAACAAAATGGAGTAGTTTAGAGGAAAAATAGATCAATTCAATAGATGGCAAGATCAATGATGAATGCAAAGAATATTGCTCAGACATATTGGGTAGAATCAATACAACTGTACATATTATTAAAAAATCTCATCTCAGGCCACAAAGTGACAAGACTCCTTATGAACTATGGTTTGGAAGACCTGCTTCAATCAAGAATTTTAAAGTCTTTGGGAGTAAGTGTTATATCAAGAATAATGATGAAAATCTTGGAAAATATGATGACAGGGATGATGAAGGTATGTTCTTAGGGTATGCTACAAACAATAAAGGATACAAATGTTATAATAAGAGGCTACATAAGTTGATTGATTGTATTGACATAAAAGTTGATGAAGAAATCCCGTCACGAGATGTAAGCAACGTTGAATAAAAAAAAAAGGATATAGTTGAAGTTGAAGATGAACAGGTCCAAGAATCAAAAAAAGAATACTTTGAGTCAGATGAAGATACAAATACTCAGGCAGACTCAAATCAACAAACAACATCAAATTCTCCCTCCAGAATTACTCAAAAGAATCATCCTGCAAGTCAGATAATTGGTGAGAAAGACAAAGGTATACAAACCAGGAGAAGGATAATCAAAGATACCGAGAAATCAAATATAGCCTTCATATCCATCGTGGAAACCAAGAAATTTAATGAAACCAGTAAACATGTAAACTGGTTAAAATAGATGAATGAGGAACTGGATCAAATTGAAAAAAACAATACTTGGGAGCTTGTTCCTAGACCTACAGATAATAATGTAATTGGCTCCAAATGGGTGTTTAATAATAAAATGAATGAACAAGGACAAATTGTTAAGAATAAAGACAGATTTGTCTGTAATGGGTATGCACAAGTTGAAGGAAAGGATTTTGATGAAGCCTTTGCACCAGTGGAAAGATTGGAATCCATCAAAATATTTATTGCCTATGCATGTCATAAGAACTTTAAAGTATATCAGATGGATGCTAAGTCAACATTTCTTATTGGAGATCTAAAAGAAGAAGTATATGTGGAGCAACCTAAAGGATTTTCACTGACAGATAATCCTAACTACGTCTGTAAGTTGAAAAAGGCCTTATATGGACTGAAACAGGCACCATGAGCCTGGTATTATATATTGGACAAATTTCTATGGGGCAAAGGGTTCAAGAAAGGTGTTGTTGACAGTAATCTGTACATTTAGTCAGAAGGTGATGATTTATTAGTTGTTTTGGTTTATGTAGATGACATTATTTTTTGATGCACTAATGACCCTTCATTTTAGTGGTTTTCTAATTCAATGCAGACTGAGTTTGAGATGTCCTTGATAGGAGAACTGCCATATTTTCTTGGTTTACAAATCAATCAGAGTTCTGGAGGGCTATTTATATCTCAAGAAAAGTATTTGAAAGAGATGTTGAATAAGTTTCAGATGGAATATTCCTATCATGTTAGTACACCTATGGTGGTTGGTTGCAAGCTCAGTATAGATGATATTTCACCTGATGTTGATCAAAGAACATATCAATCAATGATAGGCAGTCCTATGTACATCACAACATTCTGTCCTAATATATTGAAAGATGTTGGAATGGTAGGTCGTTATCAGTCTTCTCCTAAACAAAGTCATTTAACAACTATCAAAAGGATATTTAAATATTTGAAGGGTACAATCAATTATGGTCTTTGGTATCCTAGAAATCATAATTTTCAATTAATTGCATATTTAGATGTTGATTGGGAAAACTGTTTTGATGAGAGAAAGTGTTAATATTATGGTAGTTGTGGGAGGTATTTACCTCCACGTGTGAACCTGACGAGAATAGGAGGCTCCAGAAAGAAAGAGAAAACCCTAATGAGTTGGCTAATAACCCTAGAAGTATTGTCGGCTCAAGAAGATAATTTATATTAGGTTATTATCCTCTAAGAGAAGAATTCAGCCAGAAATAATAATAATATATTGAACATACACATATACATAAGGAGAATTCGACCCCAACAAATCTGTCAAAACCACTATAAATATAGGGTCCTAGTTCTCATTTGACAACATCTCAACAGTTGCAGAGTGAACTGGATCTATGTAGGTGCATTTGTAGCTTGTGGACAAGTTTTTGGGAAGGTGTGTGCTAGCCTCTGGGTGGGATTATCTGATCATCTTGGGTTCTATTCTTTCTTGGTTCATTAGCCTCTCTTGGCTATTGGATTGCTACTAGGATTCTCTTCTCTGTCAAGGTCAAGGTGCTCGGAGGGTGGCTTCGGCCTATGGTTGGGTGATGAGGGTATCGTCAATGGTAAAACGAGCACACTATCTTATATATTCTAATAGTTTATGGGCCCACACCTCCTTTAGTTAGTCTAAACGTTGGAAGGAAACATAACCACTAGGATATTGAGCTTGTTAAGGAACTGTCGCTAGGTTTACTAGCAAAAGAAGCTCCCAAGACACTGTCGATAGGGCTACTAGTAGGAGCAGTTGTAGAAACCATAAACCTGTTTTCGAGGCACCTTAAGTGAATGGATTGAACTAATATCTATATATATCATTGTTCCCTAGCCCAATTCATCTCTTGGTACTCTCAGAAAGCCAAGACATGAAGTTTGAATTTCTAGTCAAATCTAGGGTTTGACCAAGTCAAGCAAGCCATAACGAATTCTATGAAGTCTGAGAACAAGTTAGATGGAGCCTCTAGATTCAAAGCATGGAAGAAAAGGATTGACCTCATCCTTGCTAAGAATAAAGTGTTGGATATCATGAAAGGAAATATCGTGAAGTCAGAGTATGAAGAGGGAGAAGAGAAGGAACCGCAGAATGTTGCAGCTATGGAGAAGTTCAAATATGTTGACATCAATGCCATGAGTATCATAGTGGATTATATAAAATACCACTTGATACCCTACATTTCCCATCTTGAATCATCGAAGAATATGTACGATGCCCTAACAAATCTCTTCTCAGTCAGAAACATCGGACAAGTTATGAGTCTAAAGAATGAGCTCTGTGACATGAAGATGAATGAGGATGATAGCATAACAACATACATTGTAAGGATCTCCCAGTTAAGAGATCAACTACAAGCTATTGAAGAGATCACTTCAGAGAAGGAATTGGTGAACATAGTACTCAATGGTCTTCCCATGACGTGGGATGCATTTTCCGCAAGCATGAACACAAGGAAGGAGTATCCGACATTTGAATAACTTTGAACTTGTTGTGCTCAAGAAGAATCAAGAATCAATGCAAAAGAGAAACCCCAAAAGAAGTACGATGATCAAGCCTTCACAACAATATTCAAGAACTTCAGGAACAAAAGGAAGTTTGGCTCAAGGAGGAAGCCAAATCAAGAGAAATACATTTTAAACATATAATGCTTCAATTGTCAAACGTATGATCACTAAACGAATCAGTGTCCTGAGATAAAGAAATGGAAGGAGAAACACGAAGCTTTGATTGCCCATGAAAAGGAACCTACAAAGAAGACTAAGTAGTATGGAAGAGACTTCTTCTTCTAAAAAGGTAACAACACTCTCCTTATTTCTTGTACATATCTGGTTTGCATCATCTCTGTACATATCTTGTATATCTATCTCTTGGAATATAATGTGTTCCAAGAAGAACTATACCTATGGAAGAACAAACAAGATGAGAAGAGATATTATTAGAAAGAATGAAATACAAATCATGTGGAAGCTATTGCAAGATAAGCCGAATCAATCTTGAAGAAACTTAGTAGAAAAAAAGAAAAAAAGAAGTCAACAATCAAGAGGAAATTGGAAAAAGACTTATGACGTTTTGTAGAAGACAACAAGACAGAATCGTGGACTCTGTTAGACAAGAAAGACAATTATATATTACATAAGACAATAAGGATGCAAATGGAATTATGGATTCTATCAGATGGAGGGAGCCGATTATATGCACTTATACATGAAGCAAGGATTAGGAGGGAGCTAATCCTATGATCCATTGAAGATTATGAAATATATATATCCATGGTAGCAGCCATGAAAGACTATACATGTTCAATTAAACTGCAGAAGAAGACTTCTTTGTAAAGAATCTTTAAAGTATTCTTGGATGTCCATCCACATCCATGATCCTATGATGAAAGAAAGAAGTGGAATCTCTAGGGCATGGAATCTATAATAAACTCGATGGACCCAAGAGATAAAGAAAAACATGAAGAAGAACATGAAGATTCCAAGAAAGAAAGAGAAACCAGAACAACCAGTCATTGTATCAAGAATCACAAGATTACCAGCCTGATATGAACTCACTAAAAGCAATCAAGCAGAAGAACTGAAAATCATGATGAAGAACAGTGTATGGAAGACTTATGAATGAAAGCATTGTGAGATCTAGAACTAGAATTTCTCCCAGATGGAGGGAGAAGACTATGATGATTACTTGTTCCAGCAAACCATATTTATCTCTACATAAATCATTATATCATCCGCAATATCCATGAGTTGGAGTTCTACATCAGATGAATGCAAATAATGTTCTCCAGAGAAATTGAATAAAGAGCATATGAAGAGAAATATCAAGACTTTGAGGCATACCATAAAGAGACTCCTGTACGTAGATAGAAGAAGATAACTTGGTGGAGAACCTCCAGTGCACAGCAGAAGCGTGGTGAATATTTCCTATAACATCATGATGACTACTCAGTAGATCAGATCTCATGATGACAAAAGAAGTGCCACATGGATATGTTCCAGTTTTCCAACTATTATATACTCTATTGATTCAGATCTACATGAATCCTTCACAGTGTTCCAGACTAAAGTACAATTGAAATCAAGCATTACATTATCCATGATGAATTCCATAAAGGAGAAAATGATTTCTCCAATACATATCTCCACAGATGAGTACATAAGTAGACATTTTGGTAAAACTTCTATCTAAGATGAAAGAGTTTGCGTATTGAAGCTAGAGCTCCTGGAAACAAATTCCTTCTTATTGAAAAAGGAAGAAATGACTCTCCGATTTAGGAGGGAGCACTAAAAAAATTATTGAATACATTCATATTTAAATTTGAAAAACAATCCATCTTGGACAAATGCTTTCCTGTTCAGAAAGTGGATTGAGAATTTTGACGGACAATCACTTCCTATTGTGGTTAACGTAGGAAGTAGTCTGATTGATGATGTATCATAGACAACAAATTCCCATTGTGGTTAACATGGGGAGTGGTCTAGGGTAGTCTCTCTTCTTGAGGGTTACTTAAGAAGACTGGCCCGCCTTGCTGGACTACAATTTCTCATTGTGGTTAACATGAGGAATAGTCAGTTTTGGAGGTTGATTTAGGACAGTCTTTTCCTCTTGTGGTTAATGGAGAAAATGGTTTGGACAATCATTCTTTAGGGTTTATACATTCTCTCTAGGGTGAAATTTGATTAGTGTAGGAGGAATGGCCCAGGGTGAGGAATGGTCCAGGCTCAACAATCAGGGACAAACATTCCTTAGGGTTATACATTCTCTCCAGGGTGCACTTTGATTAGTGTAGGAGGAATCACCCAGGGTGAGGAATGGTCCAGACTCAGACATTCCTTAGGGTTTATACATTCTATCCAAGGTGCACTTTTATTAGTGTAAGAAGAATGGCCCAGGGTGAGGAATGGTCCATGCTTAGAAATTAGAAACAATCCTTCTTCCTTGTTAGATAAGAATAGGGAAGATATCCCATTGTTGATGAGGGTAGATATTCTTTCAAATCTCACAAATGTTAGTGAAAGATTGGCCTAGATGATTCAATTTATCTTTAACAATATTTTTCTTTCCAGGATGGCATCAGATGATTGTTATGGAGACTACTTATCTCCATACAGTAGAGATATACTATTGTGGTGGATATGTTCCACTATTTTGAGGCAAATATTCTTTCATAGCTCACAGATATGAGTGAAAGATTGGCCCAAACAAATCAGTTTATATCATAACATTTTTTCTGTGCAGGTTGCTATCAAATGTTTGTTATGAAGACAATAGATATAGACTATTGTGGTGGATATGTTCCACTGCTCGTTAGGCAGATATTATTTCAAAGCTCACATATGTGAGTGAAAGATTGACCGAAATAATTCAATATATATCATAACATTGTTTCTATGCAGGTTTTTATCAGATGTTTGTTATGAAGACTGTATGACAATAGATGAGGACCACTGTAGTGGATATGTTCCATTTTTCACAACCTTACGTTGTTGATCAAGTACTTGTGTGTTACTTGGTGTGGTAGTGAACCACTAGATTGTAGTTATGTACTACTATGGATAGACACAGTTGTGTTCTATTTTTATTCTAACTACCTTGAATACTATCTGTTATCCCCGATATCTAGGGATAACTAGGAGATCATGTCTCGAGGCCCACAGGCCCTAGACATGGAGTACCGAGAGCAGGATTGACCTGAGCATGGTCCTGGAGGGCCCATCTTTCTTCTTCTTCGCTAGATTTGTCCTGTCAGCATCAACAGCTTCCATCACCACCGACTTGGATTTGCATCGGAGAGGACTCTTGCTTCATGAGGTAATTGGTCCAAGGTATCATGGTATGTGTCATGTTTGATTGTTATAACTTTCTTATATATGCATTAGGTTCCTTTCATTTCTGATGACTTCTTGGATCGTAAACTAATATACTTGACCATTTCCGAGGTGATTGATAGGGTGACTTAGCAAGTTGATATTCATGGTTTTGGTTAGCCACCAAGGGGGACTTGCAGAGCCATCATCTGCTCCCATCATTTTTATAATTTTACATCTTATACCCCGCACATCTATCCCATTCACCTAGTCCGGCCATTAGCATGACCTTTGAGGGTTACACTTTGTCTTGTGGGAAGAAGGGGATAAAGGCCCAGGGGGTAAAAGTAGCTGGTAAAAGATAAAATCCATAGTAAATAAAACCTAGAGATGCTTCACCCAGGGGATCCCCGAGAAGGCAATAAAAAGCCTCTCGATACGAAACTAAAGTGTCCCTAAGAAAAATAATAAAACAAGACCTAACCAAGAGGATGGGAGGTCCCATCACGATCCAGCCCATTATGTTCATAGGTATCCAACAGTATGACATTGCCATCATCTGGTCACCATGCCAGGGAAATGACCTTTGGTTGCATGGCCAAGGGAAAGGGGGTCTCATCACGAGCCAACCTTATCATCTCTGTGAAGATACCAGTGGGTAACATTGTCAGCTATGGTCACCAAGCCAAGGTAGTTTCCTCTAGTCAGACCTTGAAATAAAAACAATAAATAAAAAGATAAAGGCAATAAAGGGCTTGGAAAAAATGCATCCATGACGGGTACAGCTCGCCTCCTACAAAGGCACCCATAGACAACACCTTCCCTTGGTCTTACTATGACTAGACATCCCTAAAAAACCATATCACCTCATAAAACATGGCTGGACTAATCTTCTGAGGAAACTTTCCTTATCTTGTGGGTATTAGCCCAATAGGTTATTTTGTCGGTTGCTTCAGCTTTGTATAGTATATCTGTGTAATGTCTTTGAGATATTAGATGATATGCTAGGAATTTCATGCATGTATTTGATAAATTTAATGATGAAATATGATTGAAATCGTTATGATCCCTAGGACTAATGAGCCCATGGAGGGCGTAGTCTTTGATGTGCAGGACCATACCTGACGGACAGGTACCAGTGGATAGGTACACATGGGGATATGATTAGTTCAGACCTCCATGGGGATGAAGAGCCCATCAGATGGTTGCTGGGATGACAGAGGTAGGAAAACATTGTGATGAGGCCTTGCATGAAGAAGAAGAAGGACGTCCTCACCCAGGATGATTTGGTAGAACCCATCCTAGGGGGATCACCCACTACAGAGATGATGGCCTTTGATGGACAAGATGCCACCAAGTGCAGGCTGGACATTTTCTAGAGCATGTGGCAGTGTGCTGGGATTATTTGGCACATGTGGCAGGTTGCAGGAGCCCCAGGGGGGCGAACATTTTTCTCCTTGGATGCTGATCTTGCCCAAAAGGGGCGGACATCTCCCTCAGAGGGGCCTGACGTCTCCCCTTTAGCTCATAATTTTGGCATTTTAGCATTTAATGTGACAAATAATGTAATATTATTAAGTCAGCCTTGTCGGTTGTTTTAATGACCTATTTTTATAATTAAAGGTCATTTGGATGATATAAATAGAGGACGTTGAGCCTCATTTTAAACATAACACAACTCACTCTCTTGTGAGAGGATTACTTTTAGTCTTTTGTCTTTGTATTTGGCTCTTGGATTTGAGGTGCTACACTTGTGGAGGATCATCTTTGGCATGTTCATGGTTTTTTTTATCATTGGAAGGTTTACAACTAGGGTTTGATTAGCTCTTCATTGATTTGTAAGTATATTTTTCATGCAAAACTTCTTGATTGAATGGTTGTAGGTTAAATATCTTACTTTTATGGTTACATTGTTGCTATTTTGCTTAATCATTGAAACCCTAGGGAGCAAGCACACAAGTAGGTCCTTGCTTCATGTACCTTGATAGAAAACTTGTTTAGCCATTTGATTAAGAATAATATAACCTAGCCATTGCTACACTAATTCTCTTTTTTCTAAGTTAGTTTTGAAACATAAATTGAAGAAAGAAGACGTCCTAGGCCTAATTGATTTTACACCTAGGGTTTGACTCTTAGGGTTTGAAAAGACTTGGTCCTACAACACTTTTCATCCCTAGATTTATGTTTTGAAGATAGTTCTTTTTGCCAAAGAGTTTTAAGGAAAGAGGGAGGAGCATGAGGCCTTGGTTAAGAAAAACTGGAATGAGCCTCCTCCCCTTAGGGTTTTGACTTTGTCGCCCTGCCATTGCAGCACTAGAAAGCCTAACCTTCTTGTCCTTAAATTTAGATTCTCCCGAGACCTAGCCTTTACTCCTTGACTCTGTTTACCCTAAGGAACTAGTCTAATAATGCAACGTTGAGTCTTTTGTGTTAAAACAATCTTTCTAGCTTCCAAAAATTGAAACCCTAACTAACCCTGGCAACTTACTAACCCTAGTTCTAGGATGACTTCATGCCTATTTTGAACTCTTGGCTGGTATAGAAGTTGTGGCTAGGTCATCCATTGATAGACATTGAAGTGTTGAGTATTTTCATTGGCTTATTTTGCAAAACGTCCACCTCATTGCCTAGCAAACTAACCTAGAAACTAGGTTGACGTCACCTCTAGTAGGCTTGACGCAACAACATTATATGTAAGCATATTTAAAGCATTGTGATAATCAAAGGATCAATTTTTGTACATTGAATGTTGTTATCATTTTGTATTTATTGAAGAAGTAATATTATAAGCCATAGCCTTTATTGCAATTATTGACTTCGCCAATAATTACTTTATTTAATGCTCATGTGTATTTCATATTGATAGTCATTGACAATTGAAGCATTAACCACTATTTGCATGTATTAGTTTTATTGTTTTCTTGTCTCACAAATAGGTGCTTCTACTGTGGTTCATCTTCTCTCTGACTATATTCTTGGCAGTAATCTGTGAAGGGAAAGCTCACTTTGACCTTTGAGCCTTAAATCCCTTCATCCTTTCCCTTCAATACCCTAGATTACTAGGGATGTCTCCCTTGGGATTAGACACCATGAATAGAAAGAGCCCCCCATCGAGGTAACAGTGGGTGGGGAAGCTCCTGTTACACCAGTTTGGTCCCTACCTTCCAGCTACTTGACCTTGAGTACAAACAGAGCGATAACATTTTGGTGCAATTGCCGGGGAACACTGAGTCAATCTTCCTCAACGAAAAACCTTTGGTAAGCCTTCCCTCAAAGACCTTTTTCTTTAAGCTTACCTGGTGAATCCACTACCTTTTCCCCCCTATTCTTTGGTAGTTTCAGGGAAACTATCTGGCGACTCAAAAAACCAAAAGGAGGTTCAATAACCCTCCTCTAGCTTTCAGAAGGAAGCCTCCTGCTAATTCACCTATTGTCAAGTCACTTTTTGGAAAGAGACTTCCTTTAAACATGTCTACTTCTCAGACCGGTACTACAAACCCAGTCAAAAATCAGAGAAAATGGTCATCTACCTTGTTCAAGCCATTAGACATGTCAACCATACCTGGTTACCCTAGGCAAATGCAACCTAAGTATGAAAAGTGGTTGCCTAAGTTTACCGGCACTGATGCTACTAGTGCCGAAGAACACATGAGTAGTTTCTGGGAATTTTTTCAGCTTCACCCCATTAGTGATGATGCTGAAGACTTGGTCATGAAGATTTTCTCTGCTACCCTTTATGATGCTGCAAGATGTTGGTATCTTGGCCTACCTTATGGGAGCATTAAGACCATGGATAGAATTGAAGAACTCTTCCTCAGAAGGTGGAGCATCAAGGAGGACCCAAACATGCTACTCACCTGACTATATGGTATTGCCAAACGTGAGAATGAATCCATTCGAGAGTTTCATACCAGATTTGAAGCCTTACTCTAGCAAATTCCCCCAAGCCATCATCTGAAAGATGATTATCTCATACACATTTATACTAGATCTTTCAACGGCCAGTTAGGGTATCTCCTCAGAGACAAAAATCCTCAATCCATTCAAGAGGCCCAAGAACTTGCAACAAATATTGAAGGGAATCTTCTATCATCCAAAATTGATCCTTTTGCCAACCCTAGGGGGAAGATAGATGTTAAGCAGAAAATGGTACACAATGTTGAGCCTGCTTCGGATCTGTGCACCAGTATTAGTAAGCTATAAGCTTCAGTACATAGAATCATGAAGAACCAAGAGGAAATGATGAACCAGATCGTGAGACTTGAAAAGTCCCAGACCTAGGCACCTAGACCTCCTTTCAAAGGGCCATTTCAAAAGGGAAATCAAAATTACAAACCAAAGAATGAAAATGAAGTCCCAAATACTTTGGCCTCTGCAAATGTTGTGGATGAAAATCCCTAGTGTCTGGAGTGCAGCAAAGCACATTGGGAGAACGAGTGTCCTTATAATGCCAGCCAACAACAAGTCAACAACTTTGATTGCTTTTCAGACTGCCCTCAAATAAACATCACTGATGTCAAAAATCAACAAGCCCTAAAGGAGGCAGCACGAGCAACAAGATTAGCAATAATAAACAACTTGGATCAAGAATCACGAGAGAATCTAAGGAAGCAAGAAGTCCAAGTGTATCGGAGAAGGAACCCAAGCCAATCTACAAGTGATCAGTCAAAATCTACTGAAGCTCCTCCTCCTAAAAATCACAAAGTGGACAAGATTACCCTTGATTTAGACCTTGAAGGATATTTGTCCAAAATGCATGTGAATTTCCCTCTAAAAGAAGCCATTAAGATCCCTTCCATTAAAGAACGCTTCAACAACTTCTTTTTAGGAGCGACTAAGCCTGTGGACCCCCCAATTATGCTATAAGCAAATCATTTCAGGATCCACTACGGTGAAAATCCTCATTTCTTCATGACTCTTGCAATGAATAATAAATATCTCAACAATTCCATGCTGGATACAGGTGATAGGGAAAACATGATGTCTCTCAAAGTCATGCAGCAAATGGGGCTAAAAGTAACCAGGCCTTATAGGAATGTTTGTGGATTTGAATCCAAGGCTATACCCACACATCGTGTAATTGAAAACATTGAAGTACAACTAAAAGAGTTCCCTGAGAAGACAGTTCACATAGACATTATAGTTGTTGATGTCCCAGATGTGTGGGGAATGCTTTTGTCTAGAAAGTTTGGTGCAATTATAGGCGGGTCCCTTGAAATGGATCTCACTTTTTTGCGATTACCTTTGAAGGATGGGACAACTGGGTGATTACTCAATGTACCATTAACCGGAACTCATGTTCATAATGTTGCCCCTACTAAGAATGAACCGCAAAAGGATGTGATACAAACTCTTCAAGAATACTCTCCGAAAGATATGCCCTTTACTACAGATGAAGACATTGACCAGATTGAGTGGCCCAAGAAAGAAGAATATCAACAACTTCTAGACCAATTTCAAAGTAAAGAAGTAGGGATTGTCAAAATATTGAAAAGGCCAAAGAATGAAGACGATGTGCATATACATCCATCCCAATAAGAAACCTTTACTCCAGAAGCCCACCCACCTCCCTCAGTACAATACACAAGGGTTCTTCAAGGAACTGAAAAATCCAAGATCCTAAAATACAAGGAGGGAGAGTTAGTGTGGATGTGGTATATTCAGAAAGGAGAGCCTACTAATGTAAAGGGTAGTATACAATCATGGCTCAGACCCTTCAAGGTCGGAATGGAATCAGTAGATAACTCTTATTATTTATCCACCTTAGAAGGAAGAAGGCGCCCATTACCCATCAGTGGATGCCTCCTCAAACCCCACCAGGGTGGTGGGACTTGATTATACAGGTAAGTATGAGTAGGTAGGCCCTTCC
>JZKD02S2189354.1:1787276-1811915 GCA_000966675.3 Picea glauca | reverse complement strand
ACTAATTCTCCTTTTTCTAAGTTAGTTTTGAAACATAAATTGAAGAAAGAAGACGTCCTAGGCCTAATTGATTTTACACCTAGGGTTTGACTCTTAGGGTTTGAAAAGCCTTGGTCCTACAAGAATTTTCATCCCTAGATTTATGTTTTGAAGCTAGCCATTTTTGCCAAAGAGTTTTAAGGAAAGAGGGAGGAGCATGAGGCCTTGCTTAAGCAACACCGGAATGAGCCTCCTCCCCTTAGGGTTTTAACTTTGTGGCCCTGCCATTGCAACACTAGAAAGCCTAACCTTCTTGTCCTTAAATTTAGATTCTCCCAAGACCTAGCCTTTACTCCTTGACTCCATTTACCCTAAGTCACTAGTCTAATAATGCAACGTTGAGTCTTTTGTGTTAAAATAATCTTTATAGCTTCCAAAAATTGAAACCCTAACTAACCCTAGCGACTTACTAACCCTAATTCTAGGATGGCGTCATGCCTATTTTGAACTCTTGGCTGGTATAGAAGTTGCGGCTAGGTCATATGTTGATAGAAATTGAAGTGTTGAGTATTTTCATTGGCTCATTTTTCAAAACGTCCACCTCATTGCCTAGCAAACTAACGTAGAAACTAGGCTGACGTCACCTCTAGTAGGCTTGATGCAGCAACATTATATATGAGCATATTTAAAGCGTTGTGATAATCCAATGATCGATTTTTGTACATTGAATGTTGTTATCATTTTGTATTTATTGAAGAAGTAATATTATAAGCCATAGCCTTTATTGCAGTCATTGACTTCCTCAATAATTACTTTATTTAATGCTCATGTGTATTTCATATTGATAGTCATTGACAATTGAAGCATTAACCACTATTTGCATGTATTAGTTTTATTGTTGCCTTGTCTCGCAAAAAGGTGCTTCTACTGTGGTTCATATTCTCTCTAACTATCTTCTTGGAAATAATCTATGAAGGGAAAGCTCACTTTGACCTTTGAGCCTTAAATCCCTTGATCCTTTCCCTTCAATACCCTAGATTACTAGGGACGTCTCCCTTGGGATTAGCCACCCTGAATAGAAAGATCCCCCCATCAAGGTGACAGTGGGTGGTGAAGCTCCTGTTACACCAGTTTGGTGGTGACCTTATAGCTACTTGACCTTGACTACAAACTGAGCGATAACACTATCAATATTTATTGGAAGTAATCACCATCCAGACGAATGATGAGCAAAGATTTTCCAGACAAAAATTGGTTCAGAGCATTTGCCCCTCTAGATTATAAGAGTGGCTCTTGTATCACTCTATTGTGTGAGTGACTTATCCAACATCATGTCTAATTACTTAGATGAAGTATGGTTTCGAGAGATGATGCAGTTGATGGTGATGATGATGCTCATGATCTAGTCATGAAATAGTCTAGATGACTTTATTGATGCTATCGGGTAAATTGTATGTTTTGTGCTCAATTCCATTACTTGTAAATACCTCTATATCTAGGAGGGAGTGTTAATATTATGGTAGCTATAGAAGGTATTTACATCCATGTGTGAACCTGATGAGAATAGGAAGCTCCGCAAAGCAATAGAAAACCCTAATGAGTTGGCTAATAACCCTAGAAGTCTTGTCGGCTCAAGAAGATAATTTATATTAGGTTATTAGCCTCCAAGAGAAGAAGTCGACCATAAATAATAATAATATAATGAAAAAACACATATCCAGAAGGAGAATTTGTCCCCAACAAATCTGGAAGAACTACTATAAATACAAGGTACCATTTCTCATTTGACAACATCTCAGCAGTCACAGAGTGAACTGGATCTATGCAGGTGTAGTTGCAGCTTGTGCGTAAGTTTCTGGGAAGGTGTGCACTAGCCTCTGGGTGGGATTATTTGATCATCTTGGGTTCTATTATTTCTTGGTGCATTAGCCTCTCTTGGCTATTGGATTGCTACTAGGATTCTCTTCTCTATCAAGGTCAAGGTGCTTAGAGGGTGGCTTCAGCCTGTGGTTGGGTGACAAAGGTATCGTTAATGGTAAAACGAGCACACCATATTCTATATTCTAATAGAAACAACACAAGTGGAGGTGAATTCTTCTTAGGTGATTCATTAGTAGCATATCTTAGTAAGAAGCCAAGATCTATTTCTTTATCAACTACAGAGGCTGATTACATTACTACTGCTACTTGTTGCACTAAGATATTATGGATGATTCAAACTCTTGTAGATTTGAAGGTAGCTTATACTGATCCCATTCCACTTCACTGCAATAACACCAGTGCCATTAGTGTCTCCAAGAATCATGTGTTTCATTCCAAGACTACGAATATACCAATAAAGTATATTTTTCTCAAAGAGAAGGTTACAAACAGAGTGGTTCAGATGAATTATATTCCATCCAAAGATCAGATTGCTGATATCTTCACTAAACTGCTTGCAACAACTTAGTTTGAGTATCTACACCATAAGTTGGGCATGACACTATTATCTAGTTAAAATAGACTATCTAATCAGGGGGAGAGTGATCATAGTATATCTATTCAGGGGGAGTATGTGTCGGTCAAATATCTGATACCTCTGAAAAGTACTGCAACAAGTCAGGGGGGTCATGTTTTTCTTTGACATTGATGTCAAAGGGGGAGAAAAGGTGTGGTCTAGATGCTACAGTTAGATGTATAAGCAGAATAGTGCAACCTTTCAGGGTTTCCATAAATGCTAAAGGGGGATATTGTTGGCATGTTTTACAAGAAGCGTGTGCTTGTCATTGATGGAAATAAAAAAAATGACGATGGAAAATAGGAACAACATAAGCTCAGGAGGAGAAGTGAACAGTATGCAGAGATCAAAGCTCAGAAGGGAAAGTGAAGAACATAAATGTGATTAGTATCAAAATCTCCACAGGACAGACCAAAATGATTGAGAATTCGATCACCCAAATATCCATGTTGGCCCTTGACCAAGTTTTGTGGAAACGTTGGTCGTGTTTGACCATTTTTGGGAATTCAACAGGCTAGTCGAAGATGGAGTTCCCTAGTGAAGCGGAGATCGCGAGACCTCCTCTTTTTGTGGTATTTTTGGGTTTTAGGGTTTATGTAACGGGTATGGGATGTTGACCCATGGGTTTAACCATGCTTAGGCCTCTTTTATAATGTATAAATAAGTAGCTAGGCATTGTAAGTAAGATTCAGTTGGGAAGGTCATTGGCTTAGTGCATGAATTGATGGAATTGTGCTGTTATGTTGAGGCTTGCAGAGCTAAGTGCAAGTGTTTTGCAAGTGCTTTTTGCACAGACTGTGGAAGGCTTTGTGATTTGACCTAATTTTGAGGAAGGTGTATCTAGTGCGCAGTGCGCATATCACCTTTCCCCTGCAGAGTAATATTTGTGGCTCTATTCCTATAAGAAGATTGAAGAGCACTAATAAATAAGAGAAGAAGAGTTAGTGGACATAGCCCCACACCGGGGTGAACCACGTATATCCTGTTTTGATGTGCTTTGTGCAGTGTTGTTTTTTTTATTTATGTATCTAATGGCTTAGTGAACTTTTCTTGATGTATGATAATTAGATCTATGAATTCTTAGTGCTTTATGATGTGAATAAATGTTAGATGTGAACTTATGCTAAGTGCTTAGATGTATTAGATTCTGGTTATTACTACACTAATCTAGATCTAGGGTTTAACCTGTGATGTGAATAGGGTTAAAGACTAATGCATATTATTGGATAAGTTCTTTGTTAAAGTGTTGTAATCACAGATCCGTGTCCCAGCTAGGTTGTATACACTTGAGTCCTACAACCCCCCTTGCCTGTACCTCAGGTGAGACTTCATATGCTTCGTAGGTGTTTATGAAAGGGCCGGTAGTTAGGGTTTTGTTGGTGCATTGTTGAAGAAGTGAACCCTGGGTCTACCCCTATGTCCCAATAATCTATCCGTTGTTGGATCAAATTAAGTAAAGGATAGGATAAACAGGGCACAAGGTTTGAGATTTCAATTATCTAAATCTATGTCAACCATCGGATCAAATTAAGTGGATGGACAGGATAATCTAGAAGAGAAACACCAAAGATAGATTGAGACATCGATCTAAGAACATGATCAATGAACAACATTTCGTTCACGTCAAAAGTTGCAAGGAGGTTACTGTTTGGGGAATCTCACTTTAGAAGAACTGGCAACTTGAAAGTCGAATTTCCCGAAGCCCGAAATCTGAAATGAATAAGGACCATCAGATCTGGAGAAAATGCGATGACCATTAGATCAGGGAGAACCAGGTCAACATACCACCTCAGCAAGGACATGTGGTAGACCTTTTTATCAAGGACATGTGGTAGACCACGTCAGGAAGGACACATGGAAACCACTTGACCCGTGCTAGGTCAACAAGTGGTGTGTGTAATGTTACGTCACTCTAAGAGATTTACTTCTAGAGGTTTTACCACCAGTAGATGCATTAAGTCTCGAATGCCAAAGTCTCGAAGTGGACATCGATCATATGATCTAAACAACACTTCAGATTCATATTCAACTATTGATCTAGTACAGTGGAAGGACAGTGTAAGTGGAAGTGTTAACCGACAACAAGCGGTCTCCACTACCTATGAATTATTCAACAGGTGACCAATCTGGAGGAGAATGAAGGAGTGATCAGCCTAAAGTCACAGAGTGTCAAAGTTACTTATGATCATTGATCGTGTAGGAGGGTACGTGTCAACAGATCATGAAATCTGGGTGAAACTACTCTGAGAAAACGTGAAGGAGAAAGGTTTGAAATTGTCAAAGGGAAAAGTCCCAAAGAAGAGGATAGTCATTGGATTAAGGAGGATAGGTTTTTGTATATCATCAACTCTGGAAGATTGTCATACAGAAGAAATGAGAGTTTGAGAATTGGAAGTCCCGAAGGTTGAAGTTGCAAACGACCAAAGTGTCGAAGTTACGAAAAGCCGAAGTGTCGAAGAACCAAAGTGCCGAAGGGATGAAGAACTAAAGTTGTGAGGGACAGAGTCCTGAACTCTTGAAGGCCAAAGTCCCAAAGTGAACGAGGATCATTGATTTTAGGAGGACACATGGAAATAATCTATGAACTCCAGCTAAAATCATTCTGGGAGAGCGTGAAGGTTGAGAATTGAAATCGTCAAAGCTCGGAGTAGTGAAGGAGATATCGACCTTTGAATTGAGTAAGGGGCCGAAAAACCATTGATCTGGTTGAAAGGTTAATTTCCAAAAGTAGAGGCTAAGCCATCAATTGAGAAGCATGGATCATCCACTCTGGAAGAATGATGTACAGAGGAAAGAAGGGTTTGTTAGTTGAAACTCCTGAAGCCCGGATCATGAAATAAATCAAATCCGTTGATTTAAGAAGGTTAGATCTGATCCGTTAGTTCAGGAGCACCATCAATATCATGAGATCGACAATATTTTCACATTGTGAGGATTGAAGGTGCTCGGACTTTAAAATTTTGAAGGTGGGCCGAATCAAAACCACGGTTTTGAAGAAAGCATACATGGAGCTCTATAGTGAATTGTGAGGTGAAAAGAGAATTGACCTCAAACCACCTTTTTCCACGCCCGAAATCACATGGTCACATGAGAGAGTTTTCCAAGGTCACATTAGCTTAAGATTGAGGAAGGATTTAGTGCTACTAGGCTCCACATTGAAGGTTACACATTGAAAAATAAAAAAACATCCGCGTGTATAATCCAACGACGATGATCAAACTGAATCTGATCGAAGGGTTGTTGTTTCATCTTGTGATTTATTGATCAATTACGATTTAGTTAACCTAACTGAATAATTGTTCCTGAGTGGTTGAATCATTGTTCCTAAGCATTGGAATCATGATTCCTGAGCATTTTTGAGATTCCTGACTTAAGCGTTGGAGATGCAGAGTGTAATGGATGATGAGAGTAGGAATAAAAGAAAAATTTTGTGATAGAGAGAGGTTTCTTTTTTCTATGTAAAAAGTAGTCTTATTTGTAAGCAATGAATATCATAGCATGAACTGAGGGAGAAAATACAAAGATGAAGAACATAAGCTAGACAGAGCAGAAATGGTGAAAACAACAGACTCTATGAGAACTTAAGCGCAAGAATATGTGAGTAAGAAGACATTGATGTAGGTAGAGAAGAGCAGTGTAGAAGAATAGTGATGAGACCGGTAATCCATTGATAATATTGTATGACTATAATAAATTTCAGAAAGCAAAGATTTATATTTCAGGGTGCTAGGGTGGTGCTAGGGAGGATTGTTTTCCTCAAAGTTTCAAGTGGGTACTTGAACACAGGGAGTTGTAGCTTCCATCTAGTTGTATCCATAAAAACCAGGGAGGTAGGGTGGTGCAAGGGAGAACCATTGTTCTCTGTTATATAGGTTGGTGCCTGTGTGACTAGAAGTTGATTCTTCCATCCAATTGGTGTTGGAACACTTAGGGAGTTGGTGATTCCTTCTAGTGGGTGTTAGAGAAACTAGAGAGTTGGTTCTCTTAGCAAGTTGCAACTTGTAAAACAGAGTTTGTAGCCTCATTTTGAGTTGATTCTCAAAGATAAATGATGTATAGAACATAAAAGACTACCTATCATTCTAAGAAGAAGAGGTTTTCTATGTTGATGGGTTTCCTCATGAATATATGTCTGTGTGTATATCATATGTGTGATTGATGTTTATTATTTATGTTGTTTGTGTCTTGCATAATCTTGATGATCACTCGGAGAAGATTAATAATAATTTTAATAGGCATATCATTGTTTAAGCATAGTAACAACTGATTCAACCCCCCCTCTCAGTTGTCTTAGTTATTTCAATACATGCTTGTGCGAATCTTTCTTAATGTTAGGGGGTTAAGACCCAGGTTTCATCCAAACTTGACCAACAAAAACCCCAAAGCATTGAGTACCATATAGAAAAAAACAGACTTACTACCAGAGACATTGCAAAACATAGGATCATAGCGAGATCAGGAACATTCATGAACAACCACAACATCAACCAATGACCCAATGAACCCTCTAACAATGAACTACTAACAATAACACAATGAATCACTCATTTACTTTTCATCCTTGCTTTCGTTTATATCCTTCTCTACTATGGCACCCAATCATTCTCAGTTCTTCTCCACTTTCTCCTATGACTACCGATTTTGCATGCTTCTATCACCCGCATGCAGTCCACGTAGCCACTTTGGAATTGTGTTAATATCAACAACATTACCATCTCATCCTCTTGTTGTTATAGATCCCTCATGCTACCTGTAGTAATTATTCACGGATATTTCTGAAAGATTCTTTTCTTTATTCCAACGTGCATGTAGTGTCTTCTTGATTTTTGGCGTGCATCACAAAACTTAGTCCAATACACATTGGAAGAATTGGAACTGGCACGCATTAGCAAAAATGGAATGAGAAAGTGTACTTCTTGTCAATCCTTGTGCATCTACTTGAGCATGCACACAATTGGAAAGGGGTTACACAACTTCATTTGTGTTAATGAATGTGATATTAACTCAAACAATTGGTTTTCAACAGGCCCCACCACTATTAATTGACTCATCCTTGAGACAAATGCCTCATGGAATTTCTAACACTGAATTGAGGAAGAGAAAATCATCATTATTAAAAAAATAAAACATCAAACCAAGATGTGGTTGGAACTAGGTTTGAGTAAGAGAAAATCATCAAGCTAGGTTGTAGTTGCAACCTGACATAGGTCCTCGAATGAGTTGAGCAGGCCCTAAGGTAAGTGATGAATTTGGACTTTGTTTGGATATATGCTCACCTATTTCCCTTCGATGGTGTCTATCGTGATGAATGAGGGATCTATTTAAAGCACATCACCTAAACACCAACCCCCTTACTAAACTTGAGATAAATTGCTAGAACTTTTTCTGGTAACTCATGGACCTACAAGGAGTAGATCCTGCAGAAGAGATCCATCAAGAGAGAGAATCATCCTCTGCTTTTATTTTTTTCTGGTAAGACAAGACAAAATATGTGGACCTCCTAGCCTAGTGGATTGAAGACCATGCAACTTCAGACTCTCTTCTTCAACAAAGGTGATTATCCATGATGACATGAAAACTAGCTTCAAACCAAGAGAGTTGGTGGAATGTCATAGCTTCGAAGCACAATTCAGGGAACACTATGGAACTGGGAGTTTTCTTTCTTGGGAATACTAGGGTGGTACCTTGGCCTAATAACTGATGATGAAATGCCAATCTTTGTGAAAACTAGATGGTGGGTTGTCAGGATACCTGACTAGACTAGGAACTACGTCTTGGAATTTCTGTGAAGCTAGACCATAAAATGGGACCTGAGACAAGAGATGGTAAGACTAGTGAAAAGTGGAAATATAACAATGAGCGGGAAAAAATGGGGATGTGAGAAACAAGCATGGTCAAGAGAGAATGGGACATAAATAATTTCTCCAATGAATGCATGGGAGAAATCAGGTATATATAGAGTGGAATATGGTTGGAGGTGTCATTTGGGATGAGACAAAGAACTGACCAATGTGATGAAGTAGAGAATAACTATAGAATTGTGGTGAAGCCCCACAAGTTAGTAGTTAACAATTTAGATCCTCTGTAATGGTGATGTGCCTTTTGAAATGTGCCTTGAGTGTATGTTGTGTTGTAATAATGGAAATTATGTCAAATATGTATTATTCTATCTTCAATACATCCTATGATAACTCTACTCTATCAGACTATAATATGGAGAAAGGGGGATTGGACTACAAGATGGAGAATGAGGACTAAGTGACAGTTGACACCCATGTGCTGTAGTACACCTTCAACCTCTTTCCATTAATAAGTCCCTTGAGCGACTGACCCTGTGATGTACCTAGTTTGAGACACTAGGTTTGTTGATGTAGACTGGGTGGAAAGGACCCAACCAATGCATATGTAGTTTTCTAGGGTGTTGTAGATATTTTTTTTGAAATATTGTAACTACAAAGAGTATTCTATTTATTATTGATGTATTATTCATTATATAAATCCCCTTTTGTGGATTGATCATGTCAGGAATTGTAAATGACCAAATCCCCTTTTTCGGATTGGTCAAAACCTAATTGTAATATGCAAATAGAGAAGTCATCCCCCAGGAAAACTAAAGTGGTTCTAACCACCCAGAAAGAGAATTTAGCCCTGCCAATGAAGAGACACCTCCTTTCAGTGCCTACCAGTTTGTATAATTAAAGGAATCCAACCACTCACTTGTTCACTCACTCATTCGATCATCCAGAGCACAAGTTTGGTAGCTACAATTGGAGAAGAAGGAAGAGAGAGAGTTGCATTACTTGGGAGAGGATATTTTGTAATGTTTGGTTTATTGTCTTGGAATTGTATTGGATATCTATATTAAGGAAGTTTTTGCTGGGTTTTCTTCCCCATGAGGGTTTCCTAGGATAATTGTTGTGTATCTTGTGACTGTGTTTTTATCAGTGATCCTATCTATGCTATGGTTATCTAGTAAATTGAAAAGAAACCTAATAATATCTTAAACTCTAACATGGTATCAGAGCCAAGCTAAAGAGAGCATCTTTCACAGGAAAAAGAAAAACGTCACTGTTGTCGTACAATAAAATTAAGTATTTTTATTGAAGAGGAATTTCAACCCAAAAGTTATCTAGAAAAGTGAAACATAGCCCAAGGAACTCTTTGGAACCTTCAATGCACCTGTTCAGTGGATAGAACTCCCAAAAAGTGAAACCCTATTTTTCACTAGTACCAGAAGTACCAGAAAACCAGAAGTATGAGGAAACCAGAAGTACTAGAAAACCAAAAGCAACAGTCCAAAAATCCACTGGTCAAGTTTGAAGGGGAAAAATTTTGATTTTCTGAAATCTAACCACACTAGGCTACTTGCCTCAGCCAAGCGCACCTCCTGGTAAGTTCAAAATTCAATTATGAGCATTTTCATTTATTGGTCATTTTCCCAGCCCCAGGTAAAAGATGTCTACAAGCGCTAAGCTTGTTGACAATCTAGAAGGTGTGGAAAACTTACATTCTTGGAAGTATAGGATTGGAATCATTCTTGAAGAGAATTACCTAGCAAGATTCATTAAATAAGATGTACCAGAACCCATCAATGCTATAGCTAAAGAAAAACACCAAAAGGACACAATTAGGGCCAAAAGAATCATTGCATATTCTATCAAAGATCAATTTATTCCTCAAGTTTCTTCAAAGAAGAATCCAAAAGAAATGTTTGATGCCCTAACCAAATTATATGAAGGAAAGAACATCAATCAAAAGATGAATCTAAGGAATCAACTCAAGAATATAAGGATGCAGAAAGTAGAAACTATTCAGGAATACTTCTCCAGAATATATCAAATCAAATAACAACTAGAAGCAATTGAAGATACTATAGATGAAGACAAACTTATAATGAATTCCCTTAATGGTCTCACAATACCTTGGGATGCATTCATCCAAACTATTTGTGCCAAAAAAGAGAAACTACAATTTGACATTCTTTGGGAAGAATGTGTCCAAGAAGAATCAAGAGTAGCTAACCAAGAAGATTTTCTATCAAGATATGAAGATCAATCCCTAGCTACTCACACTAAGGGAGGAAGAAAGAAGTCTTACTTCCAGAAAGAAACTTATAAGGAGTCTCACCCCCCAAAAAAATTCATACATAAATAATCTCAACCAAGGAGATTCCATAAGCTTCAGAAAGGACAAAGAAGAGAAAAAGATTTCTCATCGTACCAATGTTACCATTGTGACAATATGGGACATATTGTGAAACATTGTCTAGCTAGATGAGAAGAATACAAGAAGAAAAAAAAGAGGCACCATGCCCATGTAGTTGAAGATGAAGAGCCACCCACAAACATGATAAAAGAATGAATTGAAGACTATGTCTTAATATCCACCCTCTCAGGATCAATATCACCTAGTGAGGACACTTGGCTCATTGACAGTGGTGCTTCCAAGCACATGACATGTCAAAAAGACATTCTCTCTCGCCTTTCAGAAAATATTTTTTCTCAGAAAGTTACACCCGGAGATGATTATCAATACCCTATCAAGAGAGTAGGAGAATCAAATTACAAGCTTAATTCAGGGACCCCAATGCTGATGAAGGACATACACTATGTACCAGGTTTGACAAAGAACTTACTCTGTATCTCAGCTTTAGAAAAGAAAGTCTTCAGAGTTTCCTTCGTAGATGGAGAATTTCTTATGTAGGCGAAAGGAGAAAACATGGAAGAAGCAATTGTTATTGGAAAATAAGAAGGTGGCTTGTATAAGCTAAAGGGTCACTTAGAAGCAACCATGACCCACTCCATTGAGAATCCATGTGATCTTTTGCATAGAATATTAGCTCACATCAACTAAAAGGAATTACCATATGTAAGTAAGGCAGTCACAAGTCTACCAGAACTCAAGGTTGACCATGAAGGTGTGTGCAATGGATGTGCACAAGAAAAGAACATCAAGAACCCTTTTCCGAAAAGAAACAATAAAGTATAAGGAGTCCTAGAACTCATTCACTCAGATGTGTGTGACCCAATGCCATCATCCTGCATCAGTGGGTATGGATACTAGGTATCCTGTATTGATGACTATTCTCATAAAACCTAGGTTTACCTTTTGAAATCAAAAGATGAAGTGTTCATTAAATTCAAGGAATTCAAAGCCTTGATAGAAAATATTTTTGAAAGAAAGATCAAGATACTGAAGTCAGATAATGGAGGAGAATACCCCTTAAAATATTTTGCAAACTTTTTCAAATATGCCAAGATCAAGAGGGAGCTCACCACTCCCTAAAATCCTCAACAAAATGGTGTAGCAAAAAGAAAGGACAAAACTATAATGTAAGCAGTGAAGACCATGATCCACGATCAATATCTTCCAATGTACTTATGGGAAGAAGAAGCAAAAACAACAGTGTATGTAAAAAACATATTATCCCATACTGCACTTTGGTTCAATACCCCTGAACATATGTTCTCTGGAAATAAGACAAAAGTAAGGCATCTCAAAATATTTGGCTGCCCAATATTTGTACATATTCCAAAAGAGAAGAGAACCAAGATGGACCCTTTAGGAAAGAAGAGAATATTTGTTGGATACTGTGAGGTCTCCAAGGCCTTCAAAGTTTATATATCAGGTTACCATCATATTGAGATAAACATGGATGTAACCCTTGATGAATATGAAACACTCAGCAAATTAAGAATATGCCAACTTGAAGAAGTATATGAAGAGAAACATGTAGCTCCCAGAGTTGCAAAACCAGTGAGGGAAGTCATATCTTCCTCTGATGAGGGGATTCTAGAAGACCATGAAATAATAGAATCTCAAGAACCTCCCCATATGTCGATCTCCCACAATAGAAAAACATCCTAGGAAAGGAAACTTATTCAATATGGAGAGAAGTATGGTGTCCCCGAAGGAACCATGAGACAAGTGAAGAAACCTAAGCCATTCTCCAATTATATGGCTTTGATGTGTGATGTCTTAGAGAAGGAGTCTACCTGATTTGAAGAATCCATTCAAAAGAAAGAATAGGTAGATTCCATGACAAAAGAATACAAATCCATCATAAAAAATGATGTATGGGAAATAGTTCCTAGACCAAAGAGCAATGATGTGGTATCTTCCAAATGGTTTTTCAAAATAAAACATGTTGCTGATGGAAGTATTGAGAAATATAAAGAAAGGTTTGTTGCTCGTGGATTTTCTAAAAAGGAAGGCATTGATTATGAAGAGATGTTTGCTCCTGTAGCCAGATACACTTCAACCAGAACCATCATAGCCCTTGCATCTAAGATGAAGTGGAAGTTACACCAGATGTACATGAAAACAAATTTCTTGAATGGTGTCATTGAAGAAGAAGTGTATATAGAACAACCTCAAGGGTTTTAAGTTGAAGACAGGAAGACTCATGTCTGCAAGTTGAAGAAGGCTCTGTATGGATTGAAGAAAGATCCTAGAGCTTGGTATGGAAGGATTGACAACTTCCTAACAATCTTGGGATTTACCAAGAGTAAAGCTGATGCTAACCTTTAATTCAAGGTTATGAATGATGAGCATATTATATTTTTGTTGTATATGGATGACTTATTCTTAACCAGAGAATAAAATCTCATCATTGAATGTAAGAAGAATCTTGTTGCATAATTTGAGATGAAAGACCTTGGCCTAATGCACTATTTCTTAGGTCTCGAGGTCTGGCATAGCCCAGAGAGGATCTTCCTTAACCAAGGAAAGTATGCAGTTGAAATATTGAAAAGATTTGATATGTTGGAGTGCAAGTCCATGTATACACCCATGGTAACAAAGTTGAAGCTCTTGGTTGAATCTTCGTTAGAATTGATTGATGCTACACTGTACAGGCAAATCATTAGATCATTGATGTATCTGAAAAACACCAGGCATGATATATATTTTGATGTGAACACCTTGAGTCAGTTTCTGGTAGAGCCTAGACGTGTTCACATAGTTGCTGCAAAACATGTGATGAGGTACCTTAAGGGCACATTAGATTGTGGTCTTAGTTATGATGGAGATCATGACTTTGTATTGAGTGGTTATACTGATTCAGATTGGGATGGAAGTGTCTATGACAAAAGGAGAACTTCAAGATATTGTTTCAGTCTAGGGTTAACCATGATATCATGGTAGAGTAGGAATAAATCAAGCATTTCTCTCAGCATGATAGAAGCATAATACATTGTTGAATGTTCTTCCAGTAGTGAAATTATATGGCTTCGAAAGTTGTTGACAGGTCTATTTGATCTATAGATGGAAGAAACCATGATCCTATGTGATAACTGGAGCTGCATAAAGATGACATAGAACCATGTGTTCCATGAAAAGTCAATACACATAGAGATCTGATATCATTACATCCGTGATATGGTGCAGAGGGGAGCCATAAATCTCCAGTATGTTAGCATGGATGAACAAGTTGCTAATGTGTTGACCAAGCCTCTATCTCGTGTAAAGTTTGAGCACTTTCAAGATAAGCTTAGTGTATTCTGAAAGAACCTCCCTCGAAATGGGGAGTAGTGTTGTTGTGTTAACAACCTAGTGTTGTGATGCCATCCTTGTGCTGATGACATGCTAGCCTTGTGCTATGATGATGTGTTTCCAACCTTGTGTTGTGATGATGTGTTTCCAACCTCGTGTTGTGATGATGTGTTTCTAGCCTCATGCTATGATGATGTGTTTCCATCCTTGTGTTGTGATTCCAGTTCTGTGTTGATGATGTTGTGTTTCGAATATCATATTGTGATGCCAACTTCGTGCTGATGATGTTGTGTTGCTAGTCTCATACTGTGATTCTAGCTTCGTGCTGATGATATTGTGTACAAAACTTCATGTTGTTATGCCAACTTCATGCTGATGATATTGTGTAGCCATCTTCGTGTTGTGATGGCAGCTTTGTGTTGAAGACTCTCAGCCTAGTGATGATGTTGATGATGCTCCAGCCTTTGTGTTGTGTTGTTGATGATACTGACGATGATAAATTTTTTGATTATTTATAGATATTCCAGTTAGTGTTCCATATGTTGTTAATGATGTTTCCCTCTCTCTCTCTTGATGATGTTGTAGAATACCCTTCTTGTTAAGGGGGAGTGTTTAAATATTGTAACTGCAAAGAGTATTCTATTTTTTATTGATGTATTATTCATTAGATCAATCCCCTTTTTTGGATTGATCATGTTAGGCATTGTAAATGATCAAATCCCCTTTTGCGGATTGGTCAAACCCTAATTGTAATATGAAAATTGAGAAGTCATCCCCCAGGAAAAGTAAAGTGGTTCTAACCACCCAGAAAGAGAAGTTGGCCCTGCTAGTGAAGAGACACCTCCTTTCAACACTGGACAGTTTGTATAAATAAAGGAATTCAGCCACTCATTTGTTCACTTACTCATTCGATCATCCAGAGTGCAATTTTGGTAGCTGGAGTTGGAGAAGAAGGAAGAGAGAGAGGCACATTACTTTGGAGAGGATATTCTCTAGTGTTTGGTTTATTGTCTTGGCATTGTATTGGCTATCTATATTAAGGAAGTTTTTGTTGGGTTTTCTTCCCCATGAGGGTTTCCCAAGATAAATGTTGTGTATATTGTGATTGTTTTTTTCTTAGTTATCGTATCTATGTTATGGTTACCTAGTAAATTGAAAAGAAACCTAATAATATCTTAAACTCTAACAATTTGTGGTCATATAACAATACCAAAGATCCAAGTTGGAGGATTTTCTAAGGATGTTGCGATGATTCCATGCCTTTTGTATTTGATTTTCAATTGCTTGGTTGAATCCTTCCATCATATGATCCTCCTCTATCCCCATGAGGTCATATAACCTTTGTTGAAGGGACTGTTCATCTATCATCTAAGTCGTGAGAGAAATAGATGGGTCAGGGACAAAAAATTCAAGTGGCATGACACCTTCCTTAACATATATCAATCTAAAAAGGGTGTGCTTCGTTAGTCTCTAACAAGTTGTTTGATATGCCCATAATACTATGGGAATACTCTGATCCCAATATTTACATTGCACATTACAAAATTTTGTTGAATCATTTTATAATTTTTTTTTGAAAGCTTCAACCATACCATTAGCTTGAGGATGATAGGGAGTTGTCTTTTGTTGATGGATCATGAACTCCTAATTGAGATATTGAATGGTCTCCTTCACAAAATGTGAGTTATGATCACTCATGAAGACCTTTGGACAACTAAATATGGTGATCACATTCTCAAAAATAAAATTCTTTTCCATTTTAGTTGTGCAATATTTAACTGACATGTCTTCGGTCCATCTCGTCAAATATTCAGTGGTTGTAATAATTGTAGCGGGCACTCATCCGATGCACAGGAGGATTGATGGGGCCCACAAAACCAATTGTCCATTTCCCAAATGGTTCCAATTTTGTAACCAAAAACATAGGGATCTCACATCTTTGGAAAGGTTTCTTGACCCATTGACATACGCCACAGTGTTTGCAATACTTCTTAGTGTCGATGAAGAGTGACGACCACCAAATTCTAGTGCACATAATTTTTCATGCCATGGACTTACCTTCATTGTGCCCCCCCTACAATACCCTCATGTGATTAATACAAAATGGTATATCGTTCATGATCTAATTCACACCTGCACATGATGCCATCCACTCCCACTTATATAATTTCCTAGCGATCAACTGATAATCTACACTTTGACTCACCAGGTGATGACGCTGAACCAGGGTATACCATGATGGATCTTGACCTGATGTGATAAATTCAGCTATATCATATAATTGATCAAGAATTTATTTGACACAAAAGAGTTTCAAATTAGGGAGGTCATTGTTGAGAATCCCACTGGCTTCACTAGACTCAATCCTCGACAAGTTGTCTGGTCCAACATTGTTATTTTGTGGCCTGAAAACAAATTTAAAATTGAACTCCTGAAAGAGAAGAAACTATTGAAATATTCTTCCTCCCAACTTGGGCATGGAGTGGTCAGTGAATAATTTAAAGGTGGTTTCGAACATGTGATGGCCAAAATTTCTGCAAGGCATATACCATGGAGAGGCCCTCACACTCAGTTTTTGTATAATTATTTTTGGCATCAAATAGCTTGTGACTAGAAAAGTAAATTGGATGGTCAATATTACCTTCACCCAACTGTGCAAGAACTGCTCCTAGTGCGATGGATGAATCATCTACATGGACATGAAAGATCTTAGACCAATTGGGAAAGACTAGAATTGACAGAGTGAATAGCTTCTCTTTTAGAGTGTCCAGGGCTTTGTGGAATTCCTGTGTCCAAATATACTTAATATCTTTATGTAGGAACTTCTCCAATGGGGAAATAATTTTGGCATAATTATGGATAAACCGTCGGTAATATCCCTTGTGACCCAATGTGGCACACAATTCACAAATGAAATTGGGGTCCACCGTATCAATTATGGAAGAAATTTTATCTTGATTGACTAACAACCCATCCTTGCAGACCACATCCCCCAACAACGTTCCAAACAGGGTGCAAAAGATGCATTTCTTTAAGTTCAATGAGATATGGATTTGGTGACATTGATCCAAAATCAATCTAAGTTCTTGCATGTTCTCCTTTAAAAAATTGAATTGTTTCCATTCATCCAAATAAAATTAAAGGAACTTGTGGATAAATTCTTTGAAGGTTGCGACCACAATCCTAGAAAAAGTTGCGGGTGCATTCTTCAATCCAAATGGAATCATCATATAATAAAAATAACCACACTCTATTGCAAAGGTGGTTTTGTCTTAATCCTATTCTATGATCCAAACCTAATGATACCCCAAAAATCCATCTGTAAAAGAGTAGGCCTCTCATCCCCCAACATCCTCCAAAACCTTGTCGGTGAAAGAGGTAGGGAGCAGGTCGTGGACACATGATGCATTAAGACTTCTCAGATCTACACAGATTCAAATGTCCCATGTCTTCTTTGGTTTCACCACCATGGGACTAATCTAATACTATTCCTCCATGGAAAGAATAATTCTAGCAATTAGCATTTGATGTGAACCTTTTCCTCATACACATGGTTCAACCGGTGGAACCACCACTTAATTGGCTTGAGATTCATTTTGTGATGAATCTTCATAGCCCCCAATAATCCTATGATTCCCTTCATTTATGAGAAACTATGGGGAAACAGGTCCTCATATTACTTAAGTAGGTCGACGTCCATGGCATGAACCCTCCATTCTGCAGGGACGATATTCTCCATCTGTACCAGGAATGCCTCTACTTTCCTTTTTCCATCAAATCACAAGGCATCACATAAATTAGATTCGATCCAATGCACTAATTTATCAATCCTTGCACATATTTGAGTAGATACCTCATACAACTTGTTCTAATACCTTTCCATATAATCCTACGAGTTATTGTCATATGACTTCACATTCCTCCAACTCAGTTCTCCATTTTTCATGGGATTGATATTATCTTCTGTGTGCTTACTAATCTTGTAGATATTCTCAATAACAAAACTTTGTGCATCCTCATCCACTATTTCATTGTATATGTCCCCTTCATAAGGGTCCAAAAGGGTGACTATGCACAAGGTATCCATCTCAAATGACATCCGCCTCTTCTTTAAATTCAACATCGAATTGTTTTTGAAGGACCAATCAATGCCAATTAGTGCAGGATAGGGATCAAAATCATCCATAATATTGTTCGACTACGATTTTCATTAGAACAAAACCCCTAGGTGTTAGTCTCCACCAAAATAACCATATTTGGGATCCATGAGAGGGGGTTCACCCATGTTGTGAAATTCACGGAAAGTACTGAACCCAATGTCCAACAATCTTCCCTCCAACGCATGTCGGGTGAGTTTCGAACTCAAGACCTATCACTCTGATACCATTTGTTGAAGTACAATTGTTGGTATACCAAAGCTCACAGATGTTAGTCATTGACACAATCACCATAGTTAGGATCCACGAGAGGGGGTTAACCAATGTCGTGAAACTCATGGGAAGCAATGAACCCAATGTGTAACAAATCTCTATCACTTCAAAACCGTCCTTCATCTTCAACCCTTCTATGCTTACCTCAACTTGCTCCAATCCACCTATAGGATATATCCCATACTGATTAGCCAAGTGCAGATGGATGGGCAGCCAGAAAAAACTAGGTTTTCCCATCCTTTCCCATGACTTCATAGGCATGGTATTCACGTCAAAACCTAGATCCAACAAGACCCCATCCATTATTCATTTTATTAATTATATTATAATATAATTGTATTTAATTATATTATAATATGATTAATTTGTTTCAAAGGGGGAACTTAGGATTATCAATTCCCTTTAATACCTAAGCCTCTGAAATTCGACAAAGATTCAACATCAAGATTTTATGAACCCAAATCTCTCAAACGCCAAAGTTTCGGAGACACTCCCACTCATATTGTGCCTTTATAATTTATTATTGTTGGCATGTTTTCAGGCAGATGTGCTTTTCATTGATGGCAAGATTAGAGTAAGCTCAGAAGAGATAGTGCAGAGGTGCATGGAGAGTGCAAGAGTGTGATTTTGCTTGTTTATTTGATGACAAACAGGTAGGCAAAGAAGATCAGTAGCACAGGGATAATGGCATGGAAAAATCAGAAGCATAAAATCCATTTCGGAGTTTCAGATACTGGGAAATTGAGAAGTCAAGAGTTGAGACTCTTCAACACAGGATTCCTGGAGATGTGAAATCCGAAATCCCGAAATCCCAAAAGAGGCACATCAACAAGAGTTTTGTAGACCGAGAAATAAATCCATTTAGGAGTTTCGAATACCGGGAGATTGAGAAGTCAAGAGTTGAGACTCTTCAACATAGGAGTCCCAAAGTTGCGAAATCTGGAATCCCAAAATCCTGAAATAAGCACATAAACGAAGAGTTTCATAGACCAGGAAATAATTTCATTTCGGAGTTTTGGATACTGGGAGTTGGAAGAGTCAAGACTCTTCATCATCAAGAGTCCCGAAATCGTGAAATGCGAAACGTCGAAATCCAAGAAGAAAAAGGATGATTTCAGATACCAGGAGTTGGGGATGTCAAGAACTCTTGCTACAAGAGTCTTGAATTCGTGAAAGATCAAGTTGCGAAATGCGAAATCGTGAAATATTAAAGACTCCATACTGGAGTTTTGGATACCAGGAGTTGGAGATGTTAATGAATTTGATGACTGGAATCTTGAAGTTGCAAAGTGTGAAAAGTCGAAAAGTTAAGATGACTCCATTTCGGAGTTTCACAGACCAGGAGGTGGAGTTGTCAAGAACTCTCACATCAAGAATGCCAAAATTGCGATGTGTGAAATCACGAAGAAATCGGGACCGTTGAATCATCTAGGGTGTGGACCATTGATCCGACTCCATTTCGGAGCTTCAAATATCGGGAGTTGGAAGAGTCAAGTGACGAGACTCTTCATCTCAAGAATCGCGAAAGGCCGAAATGTGAAATGTTGAAATGATAGGAGATAGTGCAACCAAGCTCAATTTCGGAGTTTTGGGGACCTTGACATGGAGCGTCAAGAAACTCTCACATCAAGAATGCTGAAATTACGATATGTGAAAGCACAAAGTGATCTGGCCCGATAGATCCAGGAGGTGAATGTGGTAGACCATGTCATAAAGGAAAGGTGGAAGACCATGACATGTGGCATGATTAGACAATGACAAGTGTCAAGTTGTTTTGGCATCTCAAGCCACTAGAATTCACAATTCTAGGTGACACATGGCAGCCACTGGGGTCATGACGCATCATCGAGTGATGCAAGAATGATTTCACTCCGGGAGTTTTAACTCCATCACTTCCCCAAAGTCCCAAAGGATTAATTCCCAGGGTAGAGGATAGTCGTTTGATCACCACGGATTGTGGACCACTAATCTAAAGATCAAAGAGCTATAGAGAAGAGCTCGAATTGACAAGATCCATTTCGGATTTTCGGGGACCGTGAATTGGAGAGTCGAGAAGCCTCATAGTAGGATTACCGAATTGCCAAAATGCCGAAATGAGAAACACATTTTGGCTCAGCCTATGCTCACAGCCATTGGTCACATTGGCAGAAGATGGAGGAAGGAGCTATTGCAGACAAGCTCCATTTCAGAGTTTCAGGGTTCGGGACATGGAGAGTAACAAAATATTCACCACGAGGATCCAGAAATGCTAAAGTGCGAAATAGAGAAATCAATGGAAGATTCAATGAAGTCAATTCGATGATGCAGATGAATTTGAATAAGATTGGAGGGCTACTGTTGCACTTCACAGTGTAACTGCTAGAAAAAAATGATGGTTTATACTAGAGGATGAGCTCGTCTATGGCAGAAAAGACGAAGAGTCTCAACTACCAGAGAAGCTAAGGAATCTAGGCTTAACACCCAGTGATGATGGACACATGTATGGAACTTCCAGAGAAGCTAAAGAGTGGCAATAATGATCAGGCAGAGCACTCAACATGGAGAAAGAATGCAGAAGCATGGAGAGAAAGCATGCACAAGTTGCACAGAGACTATAAGAATGTAGAACAAAGAAGAGATGGGTGTTTTTGTGGTTGAGGGTGATTGAGGTGTGAAGAAAGAGGTAGAGTGAAGAAGCAACAATGCATAGAATGGGAATGGTGCATTGAAGGGACATCTCACAGAGAACATAAAAGGAAAAAGAACATAAAGCATAGTGTAGCAGAACAATAAAGAGACCGGTAAGCCATTGAAGAACTTTATATCACTGTAATAAGTCATGATAGCAAAGTTTTATATTTCAGGGTGGAAGGGAGGTGCTAGGGAGGAATTTTGTCCTCAGAGGTTCAAGTGGGTTCTTGAACACAGGGATTTGTAGCTTCCATCTAGTTGCAGCCAGAAAAACCAAGGTGGCAGGGTGGTGCAAGGGAGAACTGGTGTTCTCTGTTTTACAGGTTGGTACCTATATGATTGGAAGTTGGTGCTTCTATTCATTTGGTGTTGGAACTCTCGGGAGTTGGTGTTTCCCTCTATTTGGTTCTAGAGAAACTAGGGAGTTGGTGCTTCCTTCTAGTTAGTGCTAGAGAAACCGGGGAGTTGGTGCTTCCTTCTAGTCGGTGCTAGAGAAACCAGAGAGTTGGTTCTCTCAGCAAGTAGTAGCTTGCAAAACAGAGGTTGCAGCCTCATTATGATTTGGTTCTCATATGTATGATAATATAAAGAATGTAAAGATTACTTATCATATAAAGAATAATAGGTTTTTACCCCTTATGGGTTTCCTCAAGAAATATCTATCTCTGTGTATCTTATATGTGTGACTGATGTTGAATGTGCTATTACTTATTATCATTGAGTGCATTGTAAAGATATAAAATAAGCATAATTGTTTAAGCATGACAACAACTGATTCACCCCCCCTCTCAGTTGTCCAACAATTGGTATCAGAGCCGACCCCCTTAATCTAAGGGAAGATCCTAGAGCTTAAACATGTCAAGACATGAAGGAAATTCAACCAATAAGACCCCTCTATTCAATGGAACAAACATTTCCTTCTATAAAGTTAGAATGAGTACCTACATAATGGCTTTAGGTGCAGATGTCTGGGATGTGGTAGACACTAGTTATGTAAAGCCAGTTGTACTAGCTAATAAGGATGACAAGCTAGAATTTAGCTTCAACGCTAAGGCTATGAATGTTATCTAGAGTGGGATTGCAGAATCATAATTCATAAAAGTTATGCACCTAGGAACTGCCAAAGAAATGTGGGACAAACTCATTAGCAGTTATGAAGGTAATGAAAAGGTAAAGGACGCCAAGCTTCAAACCTACAGAATATAGTTTGAACGACTGAAGATGAAGGAAGATGAAACTGCTGGAAAATACTTTCTGAGAGTAGAAGAAATGGTAAATGCAATGAAAGCACTTGGTGAAAAATTTGAGGAACCTTCTTTAGCTCAAAAAATCTTGAGATCTCTCCCAGATAGGTTCAACCCGAACGTCTTTTCTATAGAAGAACTTAATGATCTAAAAACCTTGGAGTTTGATCAACTTCTAGAAACATTGACTGCATATGAAATGAGAATAGTTAAAGATAAACCCACCTCCAAAGAAGCATCATTTAAAGAAGACAAGAATGAGGATTTCGAGCCCGATGAAATTGAAGCAAATTTTGTGAAGAGACTGAAGAAGGGATTAGGAAAATACAAAGGTAAACTACCTTTCAAATGTTTCAACTATGGTAGGATAGGTCATTTTGAAAATAAATGTCCTCATAAAGGAAAGGATCAGACATGTGATGACGAGGAGAAGTACAAACACATAAATTTCTTTAAAGAGAATAACTTTAAGAAGAAAAGTCTTTGCGTAAACAATGACTATGATCCTTCATATGATCAAGAAAATGACTCCTCTATTGAAGATAAACTAAATGATTTCATACTTATGGGCAAAGAGGATTATGATAATAACAACATAGGGAATGATGTTAATGAACAAGAAGTTGTGGTTGACATGGAAGGAGAGCTGATTAGTGCACTGGAAGAGATTGACAGACTAAGAATCAAGAATAGAAAGCAAAGACAATTGTTGATATAGTTCAAGAAAGACAGTAAAGAACCTGATGATGACCTTGTCCTACTAAAAGTAGAATTAGAAGAGGCAAAGAAAATCAAAGACATTCTGAAACGACAGCTATCAAAAAAGAAGGCAATATGTGAAGCATTAGAACAAGAAGTAGTGAAAACTAGGAAAGAGATGGAGAAGTTTCAGGCCTTGTATAATCAGAATCTGTCAAGTATCAAAGCCTCAAAAGGATTAGCCACCATTCTGAATCAATAAAGGAATCTAAAGCTGAAAATTGGTTTGGGTTATGAAGAGGGATCAAGTAGTGGCAAGCCAAGAAATGAAGAACCCATCAAGTTTGTCAAATGTACAACCAATGACACCAACAAACCTACAGAAAGAAAGGAAGACAATCAACCACCTAGGACGAGTAAGGAAAAAGGTGCTAGGACTGAATCTATAGAACAAACAAATAATGCACTCCCTACTGAAAGATGTCATCAGCATGGAAGAAATAGATTTTCTCAAAGAAGACAACCATTTTCCAGGTACAAAGAATTTTTCTATGGATATTGTTTCTACTATTCTAACTTTGGTCACAAAGATGTAAATTGTTCCTTAAGACTTAGACATGAGCAATTAAGATTTCAAAGGAATAAATACTTGCCACAACAAAGAATGATGCAGCCAAGTAACAAACCTTCACAGATTGAAAATTTCCAAATTAAGTCTAGGGACATGCAACTAAGGAGATCAAGAAATAATAAACAATCAATGAGTAGACAACGCAACAACAATAAGTTTGACCTATTGAACAATGAGATTGAATGATACATCTGTCATAACTATGGACATAAATCTGTTGACTGTCGATTAAAGAACTATGAACCAGATTTGAATTCCCGTGCTGAAAATGTCAAGTTTTGGAAGTAGAAAGAAAGTCACAAGTGTCGATTAGTGTTGTCATCTCAAAGAAAAATGAACCCTTGGTACATAGACAATGGATGCTCCAAACATATGATAGGAGGCAAAGGTAAGTTTCTATCTCTAAGTGAAAGCAAATTAGGAAACATAACCTTTGGAAATGATGCTCCAGGTAAAATAAAGGGTAAAGGGATGGTGAGTTTAAGTAATGGAAAAGGAAAATCCCAAGATGTTCTACTTGTAGATGGGATGAAACGTAATCTTCTCAGTGTAATTCAAATGTGTGACAGAGGATGTGAAGTGGTGTTCACATCCAAGGACTAGAAGATAAAGTCTGTAAACTCAGGACAAGTGGTGGCCAAAGGCATAAGGACAAAAAATAATGTATATGTACTGAAATAAAATAGAGAAGAATGTCATCTAAGAAAACATGATGAAAGTTGGTTATGGCATAAGAGACTTGAACATACAAACTTTGACCAATTAATTAAAATCAGAAATCTCGAGGTAGTAAAAGATCTTCCGAGAATATCAAATCCCCAAGATTCAATATGTAAACCCTACCAAGTAGGAAAGCTAAACAGAACACAGTTTAAGTCCAAGAGCTTTACTTCAACAAAGAAACCACTCCAACTAGTTCATATGGATTTATGTGGGCCATCAAGACAGGAAGGCATAGGGAAAGAAAACTACTTCATGCTGATTATTGATGATTAC
>JZKD02S2189354.1:1771698-1786398 GCA_000966675.3 Picea glauca | reverse complement strand
AGAGGAAAAACGGAACAGTGCAGGAAATGGCCAGGTCAATGATGAATGAGAAGAACATTGGTCAAACCTAATGAGTAGAATTAATACACACAACAGTCCATGTTCTTAACAAAGCCCACCTCAGACAACAAAGTGACAAGACACCTTATGAACTCTGGTTTGGGAGACCTACTTCAATTAAACACTTCAAAGTCTTTGGGAGTAAATGCTACATAAATAATAATGATGAGAACCTTGGCAAATATGATGACAGGGCTGATAAATGTATCTTCTTGGGGTATGCTACAAACTGTAAAGGATACAAATTCTATAATAAGAGGTTGCATAAAATGGTTGACTGTATTGACGTAAAAGTTGATGAAGGAATCCTAGCAAGAGAGGTGTACAGTAATGAGTCTTTTACAGAAGACGCATCTAAAGTCGAAGATGAATATGTCCAAGAATCAGAAAATGAAGACTCTGAATTAGATGAAGACACAGAGATTTAGACAGACTCAAATCAACAGACAACATCAAATTCCTCCTCCAGAATCACTCAAAAGAATCATCCTGCGAGTCAAATAATTGGTGAAAAAGACAAAGGTGTACAAACCAAGAGAAAGCTAATAAAAAACACCGAACAATCACATATAGATTTCGTATCCATGCTGGAACCCAAGAATTTTAATGAAGCTAGAAAATATGAACATTGGGTTAAAGCAATGAATGACGAACTTGATCAGATTGAGAAAAACAATACATGGGAGATGGTTCCTAGACCGGAAGGTAAAAATATCATTGGTTCCAAATGGATCTTTAAGAATAAGTTGAATGAGTAGGGACAAGTTGTCAGGAACAAAGAAAGATTGGTTTGTAAAGGCTATGCTCAAATATAAGGACTGGATTCTGATGAAACATTTGCACCCATAGCAAGGTTGGAATCTATCAGAATATTTCTTGCCTATGCTTTTCATAAAAGGTTTAAAGTCTATCAAATGGATGTCAAGTCAACTTTTCTAAATGGATATTTAAATGAAGAATTCTATATGGAACAACCAGAGGGTTTTTAACTGTATGATAACCCTGACTTAGTATGCAAGCTGAAGAAAGATTTATATGGGTTAAAACAAGCTCCTCGCGCCTGGTATCACAGACTGGCTATGTATCTCAAAGACAAAGGGTTCAAGAGAGGAACAATTGACAACAATCTATATATCAAAATAGAGGGTGATGATTTTCTCATTGTGTTGGTCTATGTAGATGACATCATCTTCAGATGTAATAAGGATTCATTGGTAAAATGGTTTGCTTCTGCCATGGAGTCTGAGTTTGAAATGTCTATGATATGTGAATTGTCATTTTTTCTTGGTTTGCAAATTACTTAGAGGTCTGAAGGGATGTTCATTTCTCAAAAAAATTATCTAAGAGAAATGTTGAAAAGGTTTCAAATGGAATATTCTAAACCTATGGGCACACCTATGGTTACTGGATGCAAATTAAGCAAGGATGACCCAAGGACCCAACCATTTCTCACACTTCTTCCATTCTCAATTTTCCATGCTAACCAATTTCCTACCATGGAAAAAGCCAACAATAGAGCCTTCCATATAATTAAACCATTTGTACATGATTTTGATCTCTATCTTATCCATTTTTCAATTGAAAAAGGCTCTATTATTTTTGTTTTATGACCTCTTTCAAAAGTTCTTTCCATTTTATTAAACTCCATATGCTCATCCTAGCAAGGGATTTTCCAAAGTAATGAATTCTTTTTTGTCCACAAACCCCCATAACCTTTGGCTTATATATCCTTCACCATCTCATGAAGGGGATTCCTTTATCCTTCTAACCTTCCATAAAAAATTATGCATCTCTTTCTAATTTTTTCTAATATCCTTATAGGGATGTAAGCAAGGGAATTATAGTAAACTAGGTTTTCTTTGACTACAAACTGAACCAAGATTAATATTCCATTGAAAGATACCCATCTTGTGCACAAGCCTAAAATTGTATTCCCTGCTTTATCAAACATCCATAACCAATCCATTTTGACCATGTGTGTTTGGTCTGAGAACAAACCCAAAATACTTTAATCCCTTATCAAACTTAGTGTTCTAATTGAAAGGGGGGATTTGATTGATTCTCCTACACTATCCCTTAGATAAGCCATAAAAAGAGATAGAAGGACTAAGAAGATTTGTGTCCATATCTATTGTTTGTTTTTCCAATGGAAAATGGGGAATTTATATTAATAAAAGGATACATCCTTATATCACAACAAAGTTACATCAAAACTGGCTTCCAACTTGTGTTTTTCTTATCAAACAATGTTTCTAACTATAACTAATACTACTAGATGTGGGTTGCTTCCATAATAACATTATTTTGAAGTTTATAATAATATATACTTGACATAAGAGACATAAAATACTATATATTTTAAAATACATATATGTTACTATATTAGAGGGAGAGTTGACCAATTGTTTCCACCTTGCCTCCTACTAATGCTTCATTTTCTTCATTTGATTCTAGCATTATTGCTTGTCCTTCCATTGGAACCTAGTGACTATGCACCTCTATTTCATGTTCTAGACGAGAAGAGGGTTTTATGATAGAAATGAACATTGCATTGATATCCACTTTGAGACTATTATTGTCTATCTATGTAATTCATAAAGTATGTCAATGATGATATCCACTTTGAGACTATTATTGCCTATCTAGGTTGAATATGATTGGAGAGAGATTGTAATAGGATGTCAACATCTTTGATAAAGTTCTCATGCCTTCATAATCCCTACCTGGTCTTCTTGAGATATTTATAATCCATATTTTTTAGTGAGATGTCCTGGTCGTAGTGAAGAGTGGGGAGCTTCTAATCACCAAGGATATTAACTAGGGTCTCAAATTTAAATCTAAAACTATCGAATTTCCTTTGAGACTGGATTGAAAGTGAACAAAGTGTCCCAAAACAAATCCAATCAAAATGTTCCCAATAGAAATACCAGAATACCAACTAATTTTCACTTGTATCAAAGAAATTCCCTTCAAATCAACTGCATTTATGAGCATGACTCTAATAAGTATCCACTATACTTTTATCTAGGGGGACTAGGGTATTTCCTCCAAAAATCAAGTTGTGGATCTATTATAGTCAGTGATGGGTGGAGGAAGAGATTCTCATTGAGGTAACCTAAGAAATTTCTCCTCCAAACAAGCCTGAGCCAGCTACACCAATACCCATGAATGACCTTCCAAATGATTTTCCCACTGCTATTTGCATCGTGCCAGAGAAATGCATTCATTATGGTGCATGGAATGAGGTTTAATCATGTGGCGAGGGTGGTGATGTCTTGTTACATTAGTCATTGCATTGTGGGAGGAGGGTGTTATGAAATTCTCCATGTGTTGTATTAATAAGGTGTTATGTGGGCCTTTCACTCTATATTCAAGGGATCAGTTGTGCATAATGATTACCATCGATAATTAAGACCCCCAATTTTTCTTTTGTGGCTAAATTTTATTGATAATCCACTATAGTTTGTTCTCATGCAATGTGTAATAATAATGAATCTTTGTAAATGAGTATTTTGCATGCATGATTCTCTAAAAAAATGAAGCCAACAGGAAGTCCTCGGGTGACAGATTGGAAATCAAATATTTGAGGATTAATTTGGAGTCCCCTACCACTGTGAGATTTGCAACATTGAGAGTTTTAGTGAGATTTAATCCTTGCAAGAGCGCACAATATTTAGCCACATTGTTGGAAGTGATATCAATAATCCAAGCATAAGAAAAAAAACTATTGTCCCTCCAGGGTTATTAATAGCCCCTCTTGCACCTACCACCCCATACCTCCATATGTATTGTTGAACTATAAATATGTAGGAACTCTTTTATACATTATTCCTCTGTTATGGAGCGTAAGACATTTATTCATGTATGCAACTATGTTGCAACTAATAGAAAAAATAGAGGAGACATTGGGCATCCCTAACTGAGTCCCCTCGAAGTATTTAAAAACTAGAGGTTGAATCATTTATAAGAACACAAAATGAGTTGTACTCTAGACATCCTTCTATCTAGTGAATGACTGAGACTAAAACCCGTGTGGATAAAAATCAACGTCAAGAACAACTAGTTAACTATGTCATAAACCTTTGATAGATCAATCTTTATCACCATAAAAGGAATTTTCTTGACCTTAAATGGAATAAAATCCTTCATGTGCTACCCCTATTGCCTCATGTATTTGCCTATTTTCCAAAAATACAAATTTATCCTTTGAAATAACACCAGATAACATTGATTCAAGTCTTCTTGTTATAACCTTTGTAATGATTTTATAAATGGAATTACACAGAGATAAGTTAAAATATTCAAAGGAAGAATTAGTGTCCTTCTTGGGAGTTAAAGCTCTAAATGTTGCATTCATTCCTCCAAGAACCTTCCTAGTGGATACTTCCTAGTGGATATTGATTCATCTAATATTACAAAGTATCCTCTTCTAACCAAACATAAAATGCTTGAAAGAAATCTATTAACCACTCACTAGGCCTTAGGATTTTGTCTTTTTGGAAATATAAAACTACCTCTTTGATATCCTCTTATTAACTTTTCACATAGAACCTCATTTTCCTTTTGTTTTGAAAACCTCCATTTGCTAATATTAACTATGTTGGATTTATCTAGTGCTTTGAAGAGTTGGCCAAAGCATGCAACCCCAAAATCTTATATTTCTCTAAACTTGGTTCTTTGGTCCCATTAAGCTTGGACATCTCCCAAATAGTGTATTTTTATATTTCTACCCTTACATAATTTTGAAATAAGATTTTGTTTTGTTTTTTAAATAAGATTTTATATTTGAATAGGGGATTCAAATCATCGTTTTCAAAATGAAGGAAGATGGCACATGGTTTGAAACACCCAAAGTGTTGGGCCCTACTTGTCTGTGAATCATTCTAGATATCTTCTCATTGTATTGTTTATTTATGAGTTGTCTTGAGATTATGAGTTGTCTTGTATTAATGGAAAAATAATTTTTTTATATAAAAAGGAATTTTTAATGTAACAACAGATTATAGAAAGAGTGGCCTATTTATTACCCACCTCCATCCGACACTATATATTGATAGGTAGTGGTTAGAAGTGAGTACTTTATTCTTATTTTGAACTCATTCCACTTTGTAATAGGGTTGTGGGTGTATAAGGAAATAAAAGGTTGAAGACAATTTTCACTCCCTTGCTAGCATGGGCAAGGGAGGTGCATTTAATAGGTTATTTTGTAGATAATAAGGTAGATTTAAATATTTCTTGTATGCTTTATGTAGTGGCATTGTTGCTATGACTGTTGTGTTGAAGTTTATTTGTTGCATTTAGGGGGGGGTTCAGTGGATAATGAAAGTTAGAACTTGAAAAGGCATTAGCAGATATGCTTAGAGTTTATTAGTATTGTCCATATTTAATTATAAAACTATAAATCCATTTAGCCTTTTTTTTTTGGTCACCCTTTTCTTAATTAATTTGAAGTTCCTCTGAGTTGGGGTTTCTTCAATGGGTTTTTGGTCACATAAGTGTAAATCTTTCAAATTTTCCAATGAAAAACTAGCAATATGATCCATAATACTAGTCTCTTCCCAGATCTCTTCTTATTCAAGGACAAAAAAAATCCCCACTAATAAGCACATAATCCTCTTTGATCTCTTGTAACTCAAAGAACTGCTCCTGGAAAGGTTGCCTATCATCATAATGTCCATAAAAATTACCGATAGAAAATAAATTCCCTGGTTCCTTTGAAATTAGGTCTGTCCAAGTTCAAAAAAACAAAGCATTATAGTTTTTCAACTCTGGGAATTATTTACAAGTGATGATCACTATGCCAAAGCTTCCCAATGCATCAACTACAAAAATACACCATCATGTTAGAATTGTGAATATTAAACTATTTTCCTTGTTGACTTCCATCATAGTCTCTTGAAGCAGTAAAAAATTGGGCTTCTGACTCCTAAGTAGACTTTATAAAGCCCTTGTTTTGTAGGGAGAGACAAGACCTTAAATATTATAGGAGATGATCATCATTTTGTCATAAGATAGTTTACATTTGTTATATGTTCCCCAATTATAGTTATCTATTTATTTTTTGGATTTCTATGGCTCCCTTCAAGTTGGAACAATGTTTGGTTTCCCCCCTATTAATATATAGCAAGAGGTTTGGCATGTATCAAATCTTATATCTATGCTAATTATTTCTCCTTTGGTTTCATATTTCATTGGATTTGATGATTGAAGGTGCTATCAATATTTACTTTTGAGTAAGGGGGTTGGGGGGTTTGAGGGAGACACCATTTTGGGTATCACTAGAGAAGAAGAAATATTTTCATAAATCAAGGGAGTGGCCACAAAGTTAGAAATCAAGGGAGGGGATCAAATATATAAGACTAATGAGGCAAGGTTTACAAACCTCGGGAATGGAGAGAGGACTTCTAAAGCAATGGAGGAAGGTGAATGGTTTTGATTCTCCAAAGAGGTAATACAACTCCCCAGAAAATGAGAACCACAAAAAAGGGATGGAGAAGAATATTATGAATTCAAATCACCCAAAAATACTTCATTTGGAGAAGCTTCATGAGAATTAGGATAAGGGTTCAACTAGCAAGCATCCTTTTCTTTTTCCTCCAATGTTGAAATGACTTCGTCCTTTTGGGAATTTTTAGGGATAGAAACATGGTTTTCCTTGCTAGATACCACAAGTTGAACTTTCTTTAGTAGGTTAGCATCCTATTTTTCCAGCACAACACCCTCTCTATTTTCTTCTATTAACCATCACTCTAAGAGAAGAAATTGGCCCCCCCTATTAAAATTTTTGCATCTGGAAAACCTTTTAAATTCTTTCAAGCAATTGTTAAATCCCAAGACTCTCTTCTCACTCTACATAATTTATCATTTTCAACATATTTTAAATAACATTATGGCTCGTCGATACACAGTGTATATAAAACATCCCCTTTTTCACATCAATACATAAGCCGAGCCAACACTTCGAATTTTTTATAGGATTCTTGTGTGTCGGCGCCCAATCATTTTTTGGTTTCCAATACGTCAATGACCATCTTCTCATGTCCATCAATACATCAATAATAATCCTCCCATGACTGTCGACACACCATAATCCCATCAAAGTTTTAACACTGATACGTCGACGTTCCATCTTCCTCCGACAACCAATACACCGACATCAGTTCATCTTATCGATGTCCATACATATCGGCACAAGATATCTTATCTTTGTCAATACATGGTGCATCAACATGTTTCCAATATCTTCATCGATACATGGTGTATGGGTGATGATCTTCCTTTTCTCATCAACAAAGACTGTGTCAGCGAGACGTTCATGTCTTGAGGCATCTCCTTTCTCCTCCAGCACCAATCTTTTTGTTGCGCTCATTAAGTGGGTTATTTTAGTTTCCTTTTTATTTTAATATATATCAATGTCGTGTTTGAGTATTATCATAATATGAGCAAGTCTATTTGTGTCACCAACAACTTTCATTTCACATATCGTACTAGCATGCACATTTTGTGCCTTTTTTTATCTTATGACTATCCTTGATCCTTTGAGCCTTTCAAATCATGGTTTAGATCTCTGCTAATTCTTTCTCCTTTAGTTTCATATTCCATTCGCTTGGATGATTGAAGGTGGTATCGATATTTACGTTTGAGTAAGCGGGTTGGGGGGTTTGAGGGAGACACCATTTTGGGTATCATTGGAGAAGAAGAAAGGTTTTCATAAATCAAGGGAGTGGCCACAAAGTTAGAAATCAAGGGAGGGTATCAAATATATAAGACTAATGAGGCAAGTTTTACCAACCTGCGGAATGGAGAGGGGACTTATAAAGTAATGTAGGAAGGGGAATGGTTTTGAATCTCCAAAGAGGCAATAAAACTCCCCAGAAAATGAAAACCACAAAAAAGGGATGGAGAAGAATATTATAATTCAACTTACCCAAAAAGACTTCATTTAGAGAATCTTCATGAGAATTAGGATAAGGGTTCAACTAGCAAGCATCCTTTTCTTGTTTCTCCAATGTTGAAATGACTTCGTCCTTTTGGGAATTTTTAGGGATAGAAGCATGGTTTTCCTTGCTAGATACCACAAGTTGAAATTTCCTTAGTAGGTTAACATCCTATTTTTCTAGCATAACACCCTCCCTAATTTCTTCTATTCACCATCACTCTAAGAGAAGAAATTCCCCCCCCCTATTAAAATGTTTGCATCTGGAAAACCTTTTAAATTATTTCACACAATTGTTAAATACCAAGACTCTCTTCTCACTCTCCATACTTTATCATTTTCAACATATTTTAAAGAACATTATGGCTCATCGATACAAAGTGTATCGACAATATTCCTTTTTCTTTCACCGATACACTATGTATCAACGAGAATCCTTTTTCCTCTGTCGATACATAGTGTATCAAAAACATCCCCTTTTTTAGGTCGATACATAAATCAAGCCAATACTTATAATTTTTTTATAGGATTCTTGTGTATCGGTTCCCAATCAATTTTTGGTTGCCAATACATTAGTGGCCATCTTCTCATGTCCATTGATACATCGATGATAATCCTCCCATGACCATTGACACACCAAAATCCCATCAAAGTTCTAACACTAATACATTGATGTTCCATCTTCCTCCAACCACCAATACACTGACATCAGTTCATCTTCTCAATGTCCATACACATCGGCACAAGATATCTTATCTTCATCAATACATGGTGCATCAACATGTTTCCAATATATTTGTCAATACATGGTGTATCAATGATGATCTTCCTTTTCTCATCAACATAGACTGTGTTATCAAGATGCGCATGTCTTGAGGCCTCTCCTTTTTCCTCTAGCTCCAATCCTTTCATTGCACCCATTAAGTGAGTTATTTTGGTTGCCTTCTTATTTTAATCTATAAATGTTGTGTTTGAGTATTATCATAATCTGAGCAAGTCTATTTGTGTCACCAACAACTTTCATTTCGCATATCATACCAACCTGCACATTTTGTGCCTTTTTTTTATCTTATGACTAACCTTTATCATGAAAGTGTCAATTATTGTTTGGTGGGTCAATTACAACATTGATCTGTCAGGATTTTTCGAAATGACTTATGGTTGAGATTTTATTTGCATGCATTTATTAACCATTGGGAAACTTAACGAAAGAGCGAGAAAAGAAATGAATTATACAACCATTAACATAATTTCAGATCTGAAAAACAATGAAAATAACAAACCATAATGCACAAGTTTGATAACGGAGTTTGGCAACTTTGCCTACGTCTCCGGGCCTTTTCTCTGTGACGGAGGCTTATTGATTTATTTTCAAAATCTTATTAGTATATATTTACAATTTCCAATTGGCTCCTAGACTGATCTGGTCTTGTTCGCCATGATCTATAGAATCTTGCACAACTTACGGCACCTGAAACGGATATATCGAACTCTCAGAAATCGTCCAACAACATCTCTACCTCAACAGCTCCTCTGCCTCAAACTGGCTTTATCTTGGCCTTGCCTCAGCATCTCTGCTCTAAATTCTCTCCAAAAGCTTCAAAATCTGCCCCCAATGGCCTCAACATGGCCTTGGTTAAATAGTTAAGAAAGTTGGTTGCAATCTCCAACCTCCTCCCAAGAATTAGGCTCTAAAAAAGCCCAATAACCCTTAAAAATCATTAATTACATTTAATTAATCAAAAGTGGTTAAATGACCCACTTATAACTATATCATATAGTTATATTTAGCTTAAGAACCTTTACCTGGGCACGCGCCCCCTTTAAACGGTCACATGGGCTCATATGGCCTAGCGCTAGCCCAAAGGGCTAGCGCTGGCCCAACCCCCATTTAGCGCTCAACTGTTGGTCACATGGCGCAGGTGGTTGAACCTTGGGCTTAACATATAACCAAACCATTACATGGAATAAGACCCGTGCCCTTTTCGAATTATCCTCCGGTCATGTGGCACTCGCGTAGGCCCATGATCCTAATCGTTATATAACCGCGCAACGGGCGGCTAACCGTATGGGCATATGCCAAAACAATGGAACCGCGCGCTATGCGCCCGGTTAATGCTACGGTTACCACATAGCCATGGTTTAATACCAACCCTGCCACAATGTTAACAACAAACACACGGTGGTCCAATGGTCGGGGCTCGTTGTGAAGGTGTTGTGGTGGAAGAGGTCCGGGGTTTGAATCCCCCGGGCCCAAAAACTTTTTAATATAGTTGTCATTGGAAAAACCTGGGGTGCCACGTGTCAATCGCTGATTGGCCAACGTACCCTACCACTTGTCAAGCTGTATGTCCAGTCAGCACCACCACGTCAGCTTTTCCATACTCCACGTCATCTGCCCAGTCAGCCTGCCACGTCATCGCCGTACGATGCTGACGTCATCCCGTGCCACGTTTCACCCTTCCAGTGGTGACACGTGTCACCTCGGGATTGGTCCAACCGTACGCCATAAATGCCAAATTAGCTTGACATGTGTCATGCTCTGGAGCCACCACGTGTCCTGTACGGAAGCTTCCACGTGTCACGTCCTGGTGCTGCCACGTGTCACGTTCTGGTGCTGCCACGTGTCACGTCCTAGTGCTGCCACGTGTCGCATCCTAGTGCTTCCACGTGTTGCATCCTGGTGCTACCATGTGTCACCATACGGAATCTCCACATCAGCATATGGACCTGACACGTGTATTGTACGGACATGACACGTGTCACTGTATGGACTGACACGTGTCCTGCCTAGTCAACATTTTTTTGCTTGTTTGACTTTTCGGTCAGAATGCGATATCTTCTCCATACGGACTCCGTTTGACATAAAAATTATACCACTGGAATCAGGAAGACGAGACAGACGCAACGGTATAGTTTTCGGTGAATTCCGAGCACTTTTATTTTTGAGCATTTTTCATGCCCTGTCAGTCTTCTGAATCCGATTTCGGATCACACCTCCCAACAATAAGACCTTTTGGTCCCCAAAAGGTTACTGACCACTCGAAAAGCTCGGGATAGGCCACCCGTCTTGCTCCTTGTCTCTGAAAAATGATTACATCAGGGGAAGAAAAACACAATGAAGCTGAGACATCCACTTCTGGCAGAACCAAGTGACTGCTTTCCTTCCTTCATGGTGTTCTTCTTGCTTCGCTGGTAATCCTTCCTCCTTCGTGGGTGCATGCAAAATCCTTTTTCCCTTCTTCGGACAAAGCTCCAGATTCAGCCTCCAACAACTAGCCTCTTGATGTCCACTCTTGCTGCAAAATGTGCAACAAGTCTTGGGCATCCAGACCTGCTTACTCTTCTCCTTCTTCCGTTGTGGACTTGAGCCTTTACGTCGTGTTTACTTCCTGGACGAAATAGGTTTCCTGTACAAAGTTTGTCTCTTCCAACACTTGGCAAAACAATGCTTAGGTGAAAGACAATACGCACATGGATAACGTTTCCACAAGTTCCGGTTTACTTGATTATGCTTGTTATAATCAAAAGGAGAATTAACAAAAACATGACCATTATACCTTCCATTCTAATCTTCACCTTTCTTTGGAGACGACTTGCATTCACTACCATAGTCCTGAAGTGGTGCGCCATTCCCTTTTGTGAAGTGTTCCTGCAATGTCTTAAGTTGGCCATTTGAAGCTTTACTTGCTTCCAAAAATTTTGAACCTTTCTTGGAAGTCTCTCCAAGGTCCCCTCTTTCATATCCCAATCCTAAGTATCGAGGCCTTTCTTCAACCTCAATGGGGTTTACAATGCCTTGACCTCGACGTCCAAGGCCCTTTCCTTTTTCATAACCCATCTTGGTTAATATTCTCAAACCTACACCTTTTGTGTGTTTTTCGAATTCACCAAAATCAACTTGATGAGAATGAGGAAAATTTGCGGAGAAACCTTCACTGTATACCTCAGATATGTTGTCTGAAACAGATGTAGAAGGCACTTCCTTCAATGCTTCTTTTCCCTTGTTGTTCTTTGAAGCTTTTACTTGAACCGTGCTCTTTCGTTCCAAGTAGTCTTCATACAACACCTTCACCATCTCGGCCATGGAAAACACTGAATCTCTGAACTTCTTCTCGTCTTGAGAAAGTCCTCCTGTATATGCCATTTTCCTCCTTGAGATGTGCTCTTCCCTGGCTAACATGCAAAACTCAAATCCAAACGTCAACTAGCTCTGATACCACTTGATCTGTCAGGATTTTTCGAAATGACTTATGGTTGAGTTTTTATTTGCATGCATTTATTAACCATTGGGAAACTTAACGAAAGAGTGAGAAAAGAAATGAATTATACAGCCATTAACATAATTTCAGATCTGAAAAACAATGAAAACAACAAACCATAATGCACAAGTTTGATAACGGAGTTTGGCAACTTTGCCTACGTCTCCGGGCCTTTTCTCTGTGAGGGAGGCTTCTTGATTTCTTTTCAAAATATTATTAGTATATATTTAAAATTGCCGATTGGCTCCTATAATGATCTGGTCTTGTTCGCCATGATCTCTAGAATCTTGCACAACTTACGGCACCTGAAACGGATATACCAAACTCTCAGAAATCGTCCGACAACATCTCTACCTCAACAGCTCCTCTACCTCAAACTGGGTTTATCTTGGCCTTGCCTGAGCATCTCTGCTCTGAATGCTCTCCAAAAGCTTCAAAATCTGCCCCCAATGGCCTCAACATGGCCTTGGTTAGATAGTTGGGAAAGTTGGTTGCAATCTCCAACCTCCTCCCAAGAATTAGGCTCTAAAAAAGCCCAATAACCCTTAAAAATCATTAATTACATTTAATTAATCAAAAGTGGTTAAATAACCCACTTATAACTATATCAAATAGTTATATTTAGCTTAAGCACCTTTACCTGGGCGAGCGCCCCCTTTAAACGGTCACATGGGCTCATATGGCCTAGCGCTAGCCCAAAGGGCTAACGCTGGCCCAACCCCCATTTAGCGCTCAACTGTTGGTCACATGGCGCAGGTGGTTGAACCTTGGGCTTAACATATAACCAAACCATTACATAGAATAAGACCCGTGCCCTTTTCGAATTATCCTCCGGTCATGTGGCACTCGCATAGGCCCGTGAGCCTAACCGTTATATAACCGCGCAATGGGCGGCTAACCGTATGGGCATATGCCAAAACAATGGAACCGCGCGCTATGCGCCCCATTAATGCTACGGTTACCACATAGCCATGGTTTAATACCAACCCCGCCACAATGTTAACAACAAACACACAGTGGTCCAATGGTCGGGGCTCGTTGCGAAGGTGTTGCGGTGGAAGAGGTCCAAGGTTTGAATCCCCTGGGCCCAAAAACTTTTTAATATAGCTGTCATTGGCAAAACCCGAGGTGCCATGTGTCAATCGCTGATTGGCCCACGTGCCCTGCCACTTGTCAATCCGTACGTCTAGTCAGCACCGCCATGTCAATGCCACGTCAGCTTTGTCGTACGCCACATCATCTACCCAGTCATCCTGCCACGTCATCGTCGTACGATGTTGACGTCATCCCATGCCACGTGTCACCCTTCCGGTGGTGACACGTGTCACCTAGGGATTGGTCCAACCGTACGCCATAAATGCCAAATCAGCCTGACATGTGTCACGCTTTGGATATGCCACGTGTCCTGTACAGAAGCTGCCACGTGTCACGTCCTGGTGCTGCCACGTGTCACATTCTGGTGCTGCCACGTGTCACGTTCTGATGCTTCCACATGTCGCCATATGGAATCCCCACATCAGCGTACAGACCTGACATGTGTCTTGTACATACCTGCCACGTGTCACTGTACGGACTAACACGTGTCCTGCCCAGTCAACATTTTTTTGCATGTTTGACTTTTCGGTCAGAACGCGATATCTTCTCCATACGGACTCCGTTTGACATAAAAATTATACCACTGGAATCAGGAAGACGAGATGGATGCAATGGTATAGGTTTCGTTGAATTTCGAGCACTTTCATTTTTGAGCATTTTTCATGCCCTGTTAGTCTTCTGAATTCGATTTCGGATCAAACATCTACAAGGATCACGTTGGCTCTGAATTGCATCTCAGGGAAGAATTGGTTCTCCCAAGTCATAAATAGTGCCAAGTGATCCAAACTTTAGTTAGTTGGTTTTGCATGATTATATTTCTCAGCCACTAATAGATGACCTTAGGTCCAATGGATGAATTAAGAGACGATATAACAAAGTTAACACAAGCACTGGCAAAACGAAATTTGGGCAAAGCAGTAGTGAGAACGAGACTTGAACTTTCATAAAAAAGCATATTTTCTCGCAATTTTTGGATGTCATTCAAACTGTAGTTTTCATCCCCAAAGTAGGCCAACTGTATGATTTACATTATTACGATTCCAACACAATTGACATAATCAAAATACAAGACTTGGAAGTGTCAGAACAATCATCAAGGATTTATCGACAAGTCAACCTCGTTAACTGTAAAACTGCTAGAATGTTTGAATGACATGGTAAGTTATCTCACCGAAAATGTTTCCCCCTGCTCTCCACATCACAAAAAATAACTCATCAATGGAACATTGTATGAGTGAGATATTAGCCTTTGAAATGATGGTGGGTAGCGTCAAAATATCCATCAAGAAGTTAATCGGTTAACATCGTTCATTTCATGGCATGTGAAAAATTAAGTTGGACAAAATG
>JZKD02S2189354.1:1727964-1745317 GCA_000966675.3 Picea glauca | reverse complement strand
CATTAGTTGTAATTATACCTCCTAGTCTCCTATATATACTAAGGAGACATTTTCATTTTGAATCATCTTGTACTTGAAAATTTAAGTGGGGTAAAAGGAGGTTTCCCCCTCGAAGGGGCTTATTATCTGAAATTATTTCTTTTTCAAGGCGTTGAGTACTTTTATGAGGATTTTCTATGCTATATTGATATTTGGTTCTTAACAGAGTGCTACTATAACTTCTTAATGCAATATACCATTTATTCACGATTAATGCACAACATATAATAACTCATTCCTTTAGCGCATCTATGATCTACTAAGACAATAATAAAATACATGCATTCAATCACATAACACAGATGTTACCATGGTTCACCCCCTCCTGGGCTATGTCCACAAAGTTTTGTCTCTTGGATCTTTTATTATCCTTGTTTTGTCATTATAGCATCATGTGCTTTACAATTTCCTTCTGTAGGGTCAACATCTATTATGAGGCAGACTAGATCGCACCAGGCTCCTCAACCTATGGTCTAACCCTCAAGATAAACCCTCCCCTCACCTCTTTAGCTCAACAACTTACAAAAATAGGTCATACAACAAAATATTACATATAATTTGACTCTCTATAATAACACATAGTCTCCAACACTTCATGAGCCTCTTCCTATGAGACCTAGGTATCTCTATTTATACATTTTTGGATCTTCATCCATTACAATACATTAAAAAATACATAACCCTAAATGTTGTTACTTCTTCCATGCATGCACTCATGTTGTTCTTCCTTCCAGCTGTCACTTTCCTCATGCATGCATTCTTTCCCAAAATCACCTAGCTTTCTGCTTTGGTCAACTTCCAATAGGCCCCCAACACTGACATGTGGATCATCCCAAGTCACCTAACCTTTATGTGCTTCATTGATCTCCTTGGTGATCACCTGAAACGTTTCCTTGAGCTTCGTTGCTTGTGTTTGCACCTACATGGTCTTCCCCTTGAGTGTGTTTACTATTTGTGTTGCAATTTCATCACTGATTAATTCTATGCACTATGCCTGAGTTTGAGTTATACGTGTCTTGGCTTCCTTTTCCTATGTAAGGACTTCTGCCACTCGCTCTTGAAGTAGTTCTATTTGGGCATGATTCTCCTTCTTTTGTGTTTGTGCAGTGGTGAGTAATTCCTACAATTTATTCATATCCTTGGCCCCTTTGACACACTCTATGATAGGCATTGTATTTTTCCTCTGCTTGAGGTCTTAGATAGTTGTGCTTATCCTCTCTTATTCCTTGTCCCACCTTTGGACTTGTTGATCATCCTCTAACTTTGTCCAAAGTTGTGTTGCATTCTTGAACAATTTAGCTACTCTAATAACCTGTCGCTCTATATCCTGTAGCCACTCTACTAATTCTTGCTTCCTTTTCTCCTTTACTGCTAGTGGAGTAGTGGGTGTGAGCTGCTCATGAAGATTTTCAATCTCCTTCTCATATTGATTGATTACCTGTGGAATATGATCAATCTTTTCTTTTGATGTGATTTCAACTACTAACGCATCATGTGGAATATTTTCATAAGTTCCTACCACTTTGTGTTCCAGTCCATTTCTGCACTCTCTTTCCTCTTGAGCCTCGAACTTAACCTGTTCACATATTATTTCCAGTGTGTCCCACTTCTATGTTTCCTGTTGCAATTCAGATAAGTCTATGTGTGCCTGAAACTATACCTATTGGGTAATTCTTACCTGTAGTTTGTGTAGAGCCTTGGATGGTATCCACAACAATACTAGATGGATTTGAGCTAAGTCCTTTAGGGGTGTCTTCCCCACGATATCGTCTATGTGCAACATACTAGGTGTAATATGGAATGTCGCATTCGACTGTGGTTTTGTTTGGACTGTGTCTCGCTCACCTTCTTCCCTTCTTTATTATTCCTGCATTTTTGATGTCCCTGTTCCTATGTTTCTACCTGTTGTCTTCACTTCCCCAATTTGCTTGAGGAACTGTTGCATGTCTGCCAACTCCTCTTGGATTCTATCCCTATGGTGTGCAGCATTGTCAAAATCCTCGGATATACAATATTGAACCCTTTGAACTATCATCTTTGCGTCATCCTCTGTGATTGTGTAATCTGGGGGTGTTCTCTACACCTTCATTTTCTTATGCATGCCTCCCATCTGAGTGGTTGTTTTCTTTTTCAAGACTAGTTCTTGTGGGTTTGGTATTGATGTAGTCCTGTGTGCTCCCTCGGCCTGTTCGTATCATTCTTGGGTCGGCTGTGTATTGTTCTTCTTCCCCTTTTGAGTCATTTTTTGGTTTTCCCTTCGTTGGTTTGTTTTGTTTTTGTTTGGCCCGTCCTTCACTTCTTGGGCACTGGGACTTCTTAAGGTTTTGTTTCTTCTTTCCCTGTTTCCTTTTTCGTTGTCTTTGTTGGTATTTCTTTGGTAAGGACTGGAACATTCCACTCGTCCTCCCAATCTTTGATTACCATATCAATGTCTCCTTCGGTGATACAGTAGCACATTTGTAGCCATTGCTTATTTCATATCAATGTCTCCTTGAAGTTGGTAATGTCTTGGTGTTGTGCGACAACTTGCAGTTTTATTCTCCATATGTTGGAGATGGCCTCCTATAGTTCATGAAGGTATCCTTCGAATACAATTGTGTTCATTTTTGTGCGCTTAACATAGGATACGACACCAAGTGATAAATACCTCGCTCTACAATTTGGCATGGGTATAGTGCCGAAAAATGTGTAATTGGGTTCCTTCCATCCCATGATGGATATCAACATGAGAATCAATGAATAATGAAACTTTGTTTCTATATCCTGAGCATTATTGCAGTCATCCAAGAAAAAATTCAAGAGATATGGTGCCCAGCTGAATGTGGTGCCCTAGACACACTGCGATGCTAATGTGACAACCCCGGTCAGAAATTCCTCCTTGTGAAACTTTCTCAGCAGTTTGTAGGCCAGTACTTTTGTAGCCATTTATGTCACGACATCATTGATCCTCTGGATGATGATCCCTCTTGTCCCCCTGTCAGTACCATATTTCTTCTTCATCTCCTTCTCAAGGGATTTCTCCTTTGTCTTATACTTGAGAAATTGTGTGGGATCCATGCCTCGAGATGGCAACCCTGTGATGCACACAATAAGCTCTACGTCTATTGATATGATCTTATCTAACCATATGTCCCCACCATGTGTGACTTCCAATAGTTGTTTAACATCACCATTTTCATATTTTCCCCTACCAAACTGTGGTATATTTAGCAGACCAAAAATCCATGTTTTCTCCAATCCTATTGCCCATTGGAGTGGTTAATCAATTAGTTCCCCAATTGCATTCACTCCCACAGTCTGTAAGTATACTTTATTGGAGAATTCCAGGAGCTTATCTGTGTCTGTAACATCGTGATCTAAGTATTTGAGCTTCTCGATATAACCCAACAAGTTTGGTTTCACCTGTGCCCCATCTGGTATACGTGGCAAAACAATGGTTGTGATAGGTTGCTTGCTAGGTGACCTAGGTACATGATGCTTGTGTTTCTTTGGTGATGTTTGGATCGAGGTTCCAATAGCCATCGTTTGTGCTTCGACATACCATTATGTCCAACCCATGACATCCTCTATTGTTCCTTCTCATGGGTGGTCTAAAACATATTTTTTAGATTCATATGGCTCAACTGCTGCTTTCGGATTCGTCCTCATTCCATTGACTCTTAGAGTTGCTTTAGTGTTCTCTAGTTGTGCCTCCTTCAATGTTTCTGCATCATGGATCTGTTCCTCCCATGCCTCTATTGGCATATTTACATTCATGCCCTCTAGTATAGGTTGTTGAGTTTCTTCCACCATGGGTGTGGGGTTCACCAATGTTGTATATGGTGATGGGATTTCTTCAACATTAACAACCTTCGACGGTTGTTGTTTTCCTTCTTCCAGTTGTACCCATGCCCTTGTTCTAACTCTGGGTTGTCTGGTAGTCTGTCTCACTTCTTCTTTCTTTCGTGGTGTCATGGTGGTGATTGTATAGCATTTTCTAGCTTCAACGATCTCTGTAACCTCTGGTATCTATGATTTTTTCTCTATATACTCTCGTTCTTTGTTTCTTCTCCAGTCTCACAATAACCTGTTTACTCCCGTGTCTGTGTTTTGTATGGGCATCGTATGAAACTTGTTCAGGATTTTACCTTTATGACATATTCAATGAACCTTTGATTCCTTTATACTTTCCATTACTCTCCCTCGTCGTCTCCATTTGGTGCATTTAATGCGGTGTCCTATCGGTCCTTTCCAACATTCAATTTTGGATAGCTTTGTCATTTAGTACTTCTTTTGTCATCTTTTCATTTCCTGCTTGTTTCCATTTTTGACCTGACCGTTGGTCTTGTCCTCGTCGAGTTTTTATTCCTAAGTGTGTGTTTTCTTTCTTCTTTTAGCACAATATGCTACTGTTGGTAATATTTAATATACTATTTTATTTTTTTTAACTGCGCGGTGGGTGGTTGACTGTCCTTGTACAACTTCAGTTAGCTCTTGTTTATTATCCCCCTGTGTTTTTCACCTAATAAGTCTTTCAAATGTATAAATCCTCCATCTGTGACATGTTTTACCTCATACGGTCCTAACAAATGCATTATGATCTTTCTTGGGTGCTAAAGAGATTTGTTGTCATACATCAATACTAGATCTCCTTCCTTGAGATATTTATTCTTGATGTGTCTATCATGCCAAGATTTGTCTCTTTCTTTCTGAACTTTTTGGTTGAATCCTGCTAGGATCCGGTCTTCTTCCATGGCCAGCAACTAATTCAGTCTCTCCTATACTGCACCTCATTTTTTCATATGTGTAATTGTTTCTACGTACAGACTAGGTACTAGAAATTCTAATGGCACCACTCCTTCCTGAGCATATACCAATTTAAATGATGTGTGTCTTGTCAACTTCTTGCACATAGTCCTATAGGCCCACAATACTGCTGGTATTTTAAGAACCCAATCATCCATGTTGACATTACATATCTTTGTCAGTGCCTTCTCCAAAATTTTGTTAATTGCTTCTATTGTCTGATATTCAATATCTCAGATTTGTACCCATATAAAGTTGAGGAAGCAGGGACAAGAAATGAGCAGCCAGTGATCCAGTGGACAAAGAAGATGCCAATTGCAGATAAGCCGTAGATGGAGTGCATAATGGACAAAAGAGTGAGTAAAAAGACCAGGCGGAAGAAATACTTTGAATATTTGGTCAAGTGGAAGGACCATCCAGTTGAAGATGCCAGCTGGGAGAGAAAAGCAGAAATCCAGAAGCATGGACACACCATGCGCGAGCTCATGGAAAGAAGCCCATGAAAATTTTCAAGCCATAGAGTATGATGCAGGAGCATCTCAAGCGAGCCAACACGAAAGTGAAAGACAGCTAGACAAGCGTCAACACAAATTTTGAGAATGTTTTAGAACCTTAAATGAAGCAATTAAATGAAGGTGCACTTGTATAATGTAAAAGGACCTTGAGCGATCCACTCTTATCCTTAGTAGGTAGAAGGCATTTATGGTAGTTAATGTAAGTAGATGGAATTGAATGTGTAGATTAGATAGTTTTAGAGTGCAAGAGGGAAAACAGGATATAGACATCCTCATTGTGTATTGTAACATGAGCCTAAAGATAATCAGAGAGAGAGAGACAGCATAGAAGAGAAGCAGAGAGCTATGTAGCAGACTCCATGTACAGAAGTTATGAATTAATACAAGAAAGTTGTGATTCAGACCCGTGGTGTTCTTATATTCTCTGTATATGCATCTTTGAATTTTATTCTCATGAATGTTTTACTCTTTCTATCATGTAATTGATTTTATGTTATGTATGAATGATTTCTTATTGAATGTTTGAAATCTGAGAGGAAAGGGAAAAGGAATGAGTTTCAATTGTTTCTCTATTTGAGCAAGAGTTCCTGCAAGGAGTGCAGTTGAGTTGTTCGCAAGGAGTGCGTCAACAAGGTGTTCATAGGTTTGTCTCTGAAATCTCGGGAGAGATATCTTTTGTTCTCATTCACACAGAGGTGTAGTCAGGAACAAGAGCCGTGCAGGGAGTGCGCAGGCTGAGTAAAGTCTCAGAGTTGCGAACCTGAGAAAAGCATTTAGAGACTGTTGTTGCAGGTGTGCACAGAGTTGAATAAGTTCAACACTTGAAAGTGTTTGAAGGTGTACCGCAAGGAGTGTGAGTAGGGGTTTTTCTGAAAGACTCGAAGTCATGGGAAACTTAGCAGGATTTTAACCTTTGAAGGGGTCGAAGGGAGGAAAGTGTTCAAGTACCTTGAAAAATATGAAGGAAGGCATAGTGACGTTGACCACAGAAAGATGAGTTATGTGGAGAGAGACACTTTGCTAAATTCGCGCAGAAGTTCCCAAAGGGAGAACAGACGATCAGAATTCCCTGAGGAGAATTCGTGAAATCTCACAAGTCGTCAGATCTCATAGAGTAGTAGGGGAGATACGAGGATTATCTTGAAGGTTCAAAGAGACCGAGATGTCGAACCAAGTCAGCCAGGGACCATTGGATCACTCGTGAAATCGTCTATCGGGATTTTGTGAGTGGAAGGGTCGAAACTTTGGTATCAAAGTCCACAAAATCATGAAGAACAAAGCCACCAAGGATCGATAGGGTTGTGTGGGACCATAGGAGATAGCAAGGTGGACAAGTGATACACTATAGACGTAGAATTCAACTCCATTGACCATTTTGGAGTTTCGTGAGTCAAAGTTCTGAAACCCTTGCATCAAAACTCGCAAAGTACAAAGTCCTGAAACAACGAGAAATCTAGTTGTGGGTCCAGTGCCAAGAAGCATGTTGGAGTCTAACACCTCGAGATTTTAAGGTTCGTGGGTAGAGTTGTATATCATCACAACTCGTGAACTCATGAAAGCCAATAAGTTAAAGTAACATCGGAGTTTCGGAGTTTTGGGATTCGAGGGTCTGAGCGACAAGACACTCGACTGCAGAATTCACGATATCGCGAAGTCTGATTCCCCGAAGCGTGAGGGAGGAATCCCACAAGGCTTCACTGTGGGTGCAGATTTCCTGAAAGGGAAATAGAAGAGCAGTTGTTGAAAACTCTTAGGGCCAGTGAAGAAAAGAAATATCCTGTTAACGTAGACCTTCCGACCTACGGGTTTAGGCAGGCGCGCATCATCATTTTTGGTATCAGAGCCCAAAAAGTTTTCTTTGCTTTCTGTAGCAGAGAAAAAGGAGAATTCACCATGTTTCCAAGGAGAAGGGACAGGCAAACACCAAATCCACCAGAAGAGAGGGAAATGTCGAGAAGAAGAGGTAGGCAGATGAATGATCCAACCATGGAGAGAGAGATGTGTGATTTACATGCCAGACTTGAAGACATGGAGATAGCACAGAGATGCACAGTCAGTGCTGGGGATCTTAGTGATTCCGAAATTGAAATTGAGGCTGAACATGAAGAAGAAGTTGCAGCTGAAGATGCAGCAAATGAACATTTGATTAGAGATATTGCAAGAATGGGTGCAAGAGAAAAAATGGACATTCCATTTTATGAGGGAAGTCTAGATGCAGAGGAGCTTCTAGACTGGATTAGAGCTTTGGACACATACTTTGACTATGAATATGTCGAAGAGGACAAGAAGGTCAAGCATGTTGTTACAAGATTAAAGGGACATGCATCATTGTGGTGGGATGAGATACAACCTGACAGATGCTGCAAAGGTAAGAAGAAGATCAAAAGCTGGGATAAAATGATCATGAAGATGAAGGTGAAATTCATCCCCAGAGATTACCAAATTACTCTATTTAGGAGAATGCAAAACTTGAGATAGAAGTTGATGACAATGAAGGAATATACTGAAGAATTCTACAAGCTAAACATCAGGGCAGGTCATCAGGAAAGTGATGATGAAAAGGTTTCCAGATACATGAATGACCTGAGATATGACATCCAGGATGAGGTGAGCATGCTAACCATCCGAACGGTGGAAGATGCTTATCAGATGGCTCTAAAAGATGAAGAGAAGCTGAGCCGAAAGTAGGGTCAAAGAGGCAGAGGCAGAAGTCAGCCCAAAGGAAAATCAGTTGCCCAGGATAAATATCAGAAGCCCAAGGAGGACTGGAAGAAACCTCAGACTCGAACTGAGAGAGGTGGAAGCTCACAGCAAGGGCATCATACTGAGCAGAGAGGAGATTATGCTGATAATAATATTTTTCCTCGTACTAGAGGTAGAGGAAGAGGAAGAGGTGGAGTAATAACATGCTTCACGTGTGGAAAGAATGGGCACAAATCTTATGAGTGTCTAGATAAAAGGAAAGAAGGAGGAGAAGCTCACATTGCTGAAGCACAGAGGTGAGATGTTGAGGTAGAAGATGTTGAAGGCAGAAGATCGCTGATGATGCGAAAAGATCTTTTGACACCAGAGAAGGAGGTGGAGAGTTCAGTCCAAAGAACTAGACTTTTTCGGACTGCTTCCAAAACCAAAGACAGGGTATGAAAGGTCATTGTGGATAGTGATAGCATAGATAATCTCGTTTCTACAGAGATGGTAGAAAAGCTGGAGCTAGAGACGATTGATCATCCAAGCCCATACAGAGTTTCGTGGCTACAAAAAGGACATCATGTAACTATCACTAAACAATGTTTAGTTGAATTTAAGATAGGAGGATATAATGATAAGATACTCTGTGATGTCATTCCCATGGATTTTTGTCATCTATTGCTGGGTATACCATGGAAATATGACAGGAATGTGATTCATGATGGGAGAATGAACATATACACCCTAGAAAAGAATGGGAGGACTCACATGTTGCTTCCAATCAAGGATAAGGAGGTGAAACCGAAAGTAAGAAACACTGTACTTCTCATGAGTGGGAAGGAACTTCTTACAAAGGTTAATAAGAAGGAAGAACCACAATTCATTGTGGTCAGGAAATCGAAGATTGTTTTGACCAACACAAGAGTGGATGATTTACCAGAAGAGATTCAGGAACTGCCGGAAGAGTTCGTTGATATAGTAGTGGACGAACTACCTCGTTCGTTGCCACCAATCAAAAGTGTGAGTCATCATATTGATCTCATACCAGGAGCCAGTTTTCCAAACAAATCCACATACAGATTGACACTGCAAGAGAATGAAGAAGTCAGAAGACAAGTCCAGGATTTGTTGGACAAAGGTTTGGTCAGGGAAAGCTTGAGTCCATGTGTTGTTCCAACAATACTCAGTCCGAAGAAAGACGGAGGCTAGAGGATATGTACTGACTCGAGGTTGATCAACAAGATAACCATCAGGTATATATTTCCATTGCCAAGGATGGATGATCCGATGGATTTCTTGAGTGGAGCAAAATTATTTTCAAAGATTGATTTGAAAATCTTTTATCATCAAATCCGCATGAGAGAAGGTGATGAATGGAAGACAACATTCAAAACCAAGGAAGGGTTGTATGAATGTCTTGTTATGCCATTTGGCTTAACAAATGCACCGAGTACCTTCATGAGGTTGATGAACGAAGTCCTGAGGGAGTTCATCGGAAAATTTGTCATTGTGTATTTAGATGATATACTGATTTTCAGTAAGACAGTGGTGGAGCATCTGAAACATTTGGCTACAACCATGCAGAGCCTGCAACAGGAGAAGCTGTTGATAAATATGAATAAGTCCTCATTCATGAAGACATAATTCATTTACTTGGGTCGTTATTTCTGCAGATGAGTTGAGGATGGACCCATATAAGGTGGAGGTAATCAAGAATTGGCCATCACCGAAGAATATATTTGAGGTGAGAAGTTTTCACGGATTGGCTAGTTTATACCGAAAGTTCATTAGGAATTTCAGTGGAATTAGTGCACCGATGATGGAAACAGTGAAGAAGAGACACAAGTCTTTTCACTGGACTGAAGAAGCTCAGAAGAGTTTTAATCTGTTGAAGAGGAAGATTACGGAACAACCAATTTTGGTGTTGCCGGATTTCCAAAAGAAATTTCAAGTGAAATGCGATGCAAGTGGGTTTGCAATAGGGGCAGTCTTGAGTCAAGATGACAGGTTGATAGCATACTTCAGTGAGAAGTTGAATGAAGTGAAAATGAAATACTCCACTTATGATAAGGAGTTCTATGCTATTTTTCAGGAATTGAAAAAATGGAGACATTACTTGATCCCGAAAGAGTTTGTCTTATACAGTGACAATCATGCATTGCAATTTGTGACTCAATAGGAAATGTTGAATCAGAGACATGTGAAATGGGTGGAATATATGCAAAATTTCACTTTTGTGATTAAACATATTTCTGGTACTGCTAACAAAGTTGTTGATGCTTTGAGCAGGAAGTGTTTTCTATTGCAGAAGTTCAGAATCAAAACATTGGGTTTTGATGATCTCAGGGACATGTACAGAAATGATCTAGATTTTGAGGAGGTATATGGAGCAACTGAGAATCCAATTCTCAGGGATAGAAGCAAATGGACAGAATACATGATCCAGGAAGGATTATTGTTCAAAGGTAATCAGTTGTGTATTCCGAAATGCTCCATGACGGAGAATTTGTTGAAGGAGAAACACAGTGGAGGATTGGTTGGGCACTTTGGTCACGACAAGACGTTCGCAAAGATGAATGAGTCATATTTTTGGCTAGGAATGCGAGAAAACGTCAATATATTTGTGGACAGATGCATAATTTGTCAGCATTCGAAGGGAAGGAAACAAAATGCAGGGTTTTATCAACCATTGCCAATACCTGAAAGGTCGTGGGATGAAATCAGCATGGATTTCATATTGGGGTTGCCAAGAATGCAAAGAGGTTTTGACTCAATATTTGTGGTGGTGGATAGATTTTCCAAGATGGCACACTTCATTCCATGTTATAAGACCAGTGATGCAACTCACATTGCGATTTTTTTTTTCAAAGAAGTAGTTCGACTTCGCGGCTTACCAAGGAGCATCGTTTCGGATCAAGACACCAAGTTCATAGGGCACTTTTGGAGGACCTTATGGAAAAAGTTGGGAACTAACTTGTCATTTAGTTCAACTTATCATCCTCATATGGATGGAAAGACAGAGGTGGTGAACAAAAGTATGGGAGACTTGTTGAGAAGCTTGGTGACAGAACACCACAGTTAGTGGGACAACATATTACCACAGGCGGAATTTGCTTATAACGATTCAGTTAATAGGAGCACAGGGAAGAGTCCATTTCAGATTGTCTATGGCATGCAGCCGAGAGGAATTTCTGAGTTGAGGTATTCAAAAAAGACTGCGACTAGGAGCGCTAGTGTAGAAAATTTCGTAGAGGCGATGAAGGAACTTCACAGCCAGGTGAAGGAGCGACTGCAGATTTCAAACCTAGAATATAAACGCAAAGAAGATCAACACAAGAAAAAACTTCAATTTGAGGTTGGTGATTTGATTCTGGCACATTTGAGAAAGGAAAGGTTCCCGAGAGGAACATATAATAAGATGAAGATGAGGAAAATTGAACCATGTAGAGTCTTAAAGAAATTTGGGGTGAATGCTTACGAGATTGAATTACCCGATGGGATCGGAATTTCTCCAATATTCAATATCTCAGATTTGTACCCATATAAAGATGAGGAAGCAGGGACAAGAAATGAGCAGCCAGTAATCCAGTGGACAAAGCAGATGCCAATTGCAGATAAGTCGCAGATGCAACGCATACTGGACAAAAGAGTGAGTAAAAAGACCAGGCGGAAGAAATACTTTGAATATTTGGTCAAGTGGAAGGACCATCCCGTTGAATATGCCAGTTGGGAGAGTGAAGAAGAAATCCAGAAGCATGGACAGACCATGCGTGAGCTCATGGACAGGAGCCCATGAAATTTTTTAAGCCAGAGAGTATGATGCAGGAGCATCTCAAGCAAGCCAGTGCGAAAGCAAAAGACAACTGGACAAGCGCCAACACAAATTTTGAGAATGTTTTAGAGCCTTAAATGAAATAATTAAATGAAGGTACACTTGTATAATGTAAACGAACCTTGAGAGATCCTCTCTCGTCCTTAGTAGGTAGAAGGCATTTATGGTAGTTAATGTAAGTAGATGGAATTGAATGTGTAGATTAGACAGTTTTAGAGCGCAAGAGGGAAAACAGGATATAGACACCCTCATTGTGTATTGTAACATGAGCCTAAAGATAATCAGAGAGATAGAGAATAGAAGAGAAGCAGAGAGTTGTGTAGCAGACTCCATGTACAAAAGTTCTGAATTAATACAAGAAAGCTCTGATTCAGACCCATGGTGTTCTTATATTCTCTGTATATGCATCTTTGAATGTTATGCTCATGAATGTTTTACTCTTTTTGTCATGCAATTGATTTTATGCTATGTATGAATGATTTCTTGTTGAATGTTTGAAATCTAAGAGGAAAGGGAAAAGGAATGAGTTTCAATTGTTTTTCTATTTGAGCAAGAGTTCCTGCAAGGAGTGCAGTTGAATTGTCTGCAAGGAGTGCGTCGACAAGGTGTCCAGAGGTTTGTCTCTGAAATCTCAGGAGAGATAGATTTTGTTCTCATTCACACAGAGGTGCAGTCAAGCGTAGGAGCCGTAAAAGGAGTTTGCAGGCCGAGTAAAGTCTCAGAGTTGCGAACATGAACAAAGCATTTAGAGACTGCTGCTGCAGGTGTGCGCAGAGTCGAAGAAGTTCAACACTTGAAAGTGTTTGAAGGTCTGCTGCAAGGAGTGAGAGCAGAGGTTTTTTTGAAAGACTCGAGGTCTTGGGAAACTTAGCAAGATTTTAACCTTCAAAGGTGTCGAAGGGAGGAAAGCGTTCAAGTACCTTAAAAAATCTTAAGGAAGGTGTAGCGACGTCAACCGCAGAAACATGAGTTCCGTGGAGAGAGACACTTTGCTAAATTCGCGCAGAGGTTCCCAGAGGGAGAACAGACGATCAAAATTCCCTGAGGAGAATTCGTGAAATCTCACTAGTCATCAGATCTCATAGAGTAGTAGGGGAGATACGGGGATTATCTTGAAGGTTTAAAGAGACCGGGCCATCGAACCAAGTCATCCAGGGACCGTTGGATCGCTCGTGAAATCGTCTATCAGGATTTCATGAGTGGAAGGTTGAAACTTTGGTATCAAAGTCTACGAAATCACGAAGCACAAAGTCGCCAAGGATTGATACGCTTGTGTGGGACCAAAGGATCCAGCAAGGTGGACAGCTGGCACACTATCGATGTAGAATTCAACTCTGTTGACCATTTCAGAGTTTCGTGAGTCAAAGTTCCAAAACCCTTTTATCAAAACTCGCGAAGTGAGAAGTCCCAAAAAAGTGAGAAATCTAGCTATGGTTCCAGTGCCAAGAAGCGTGTTGGAGTCTGACACCTCAGGATTTTGGGGTTCGTGGGAAAATTTGTATATCATCGCAACTCTCAAACTCACAAAAGCTGATAAGTTAAAGTAACATCGGAGTTTTAGGATTCGGGGGTTTGAGCGACAAGACACTCAACTGCAGGATTCACGATATCGCGAAGTCTGATTCCTTGAAGCGTGAGCGAGGAATCCCACAGGGTTTCACTGTGGGTGCAGATTTCTTGAAAGGGAAATAAAAGAGTGGTTGTTGAAAGATCTTTGGGCCAGTGAAGAAAAGAAAGATCACGTTGACGCAGACCTTCCGACCTGCAGGTTGAGGCGGGTGCACGTCATCAATTTGTCTATGGGTGATATGGTGTACTCTTCTGATGATGGAATTCAAACTCTTCAGTCATCGCATTGATAGTATTGTTGATGAAGTGCATGCCTTGGTTGCTCATCAAAACTCTTGGGCATACAAAGCTAGTGATCACTTGTTCAAACAGAAAGTGTGTTGTTGTTTTTTCACTACAATCCTTCACTGGTGCTACTTTTTCCGATCTTGTTAGCTATTTTGTCACAGTGATGATGTACCTTTCTCCTGTTCTTTTTTATGGTGGGTCGATTGGTCCCACAAAGTATATTTCCCATTTATCGAATACCTCCAGTGTTACCTGTGGTCATAGTGGCATCTCGTCTCTTATGTTGCATTTACCTACCCTTTGACAGACATCACATCTCTGGCAGTACTCCTTCGAGTCCCTATGAATGGTTGGCCACCATAGTCCTATGCGCAATACCTTTTGCATGGTAGCTTTGCTTGCGTAATGGCCTCCTAATGTTCCCTCATGGGATTTTGCTAACACTATTGGTATTTCATGTCCTAACACATGTCTATGCAATATGTTGTATGTGCCCATTTTATATAAGTGTCCCTCAATCAGTTGATAGTCTACATCTAAGATTTTCGGATTTTTATTCTGTGCAATGTTATATTCCTATGGCGTAGTACATGTGCTTAAGTACTAAATGATATCTACAAAGTATTCATCAACGACTTGGACTAAAAATATATGTGTGTCTGGGAAGTTATCTTCTAAATTCCTAGGTTATTCTCCATTTGTGACCCTTGACAGGTGGTTCGGTTCTGCATTCAGTTTTCCTGGCTTGAAAATGACTTCAAAGTCAAATTATTGAAACAAAAGTAACCATTGACAAATTCTCCCCCCAAACACTGACCTTTTGACTAGGTATTTAAGGGTTGAGTGATCTATGAACATCTTAAAGTGTTTTTCCAATAAGCAATGTCTGAAATTATGTAGTACGTAGACCATAGCTCGTCCTTCTCTCTCTGTTGTGTTATAGTTCTTCACTAATTTAGATAGCTTCCTTCTCGCAAATTCTATAGGGTGATCCAAATATACAGCTCCTAGATGCCCCAAGATAGCTCTAAGTGCTATGGCTGATGCATCTACATGTACATGGAATGTATTCTCCCAGTATGGAAATACAAGTATTGGCGTAGTGACCATCTTATCCTTCAGGGTATCCATACTGTGTTGACACTCATCGTTCCAATGAAACTTTGTATCTTTTAGTAACATTTTTTCCATTGGCATGGTAATCTGCCCATATCCTTTGATGAAATTTCTATAGTATCATGTGCATCCTAATGTCGCTCTTAGTTGACAGACTATTTCCAGTGGTGGCAAGTTAACAATTACTGCAATCTTTGCAGGATGTACTAATAAAAATTGTTTGCATACTATATGGCTTAATAGTATCCCAAAGGGTGTTCTGAATATGAATTTATTTATGTTTAATGATATCTGTTACTATCTACATATTTCTAACATTAGCCATAAGACTTATACATGTTATTTCAACAAACTATAGATTGTCCAATCATCCAAGTATACTTCTAGAAGCTGGTGGATGAATTCCTTAAATGCAACAATGACTACTCTGGAAAATATTGTTGGTCCATTCTTTAGTCAAAATGTCATGACATTTGTATTGGTAAGATCCCCATTCTATCACAAAGTTGGTCTTGTATCTGTATTTATGTGCTATCTTAATCTAGTGATAGTCTGAGAATCCATCAGTAAATGAGTAAGCTTTGTTTCCTCCTACGTTCTCCAATACTTCATCTGTGAAAGGTGTAGGTAATGGGTCATGTAGGCATGCATATTTCAACTTCCTCAAGTCGACGCATATATGTATCCCTCCTTGTTTCTTTTCTTGAAATACCATTGGGCTTATCCATTCAGATTCTTCCACTGGTTCTATGATTCCATCTTTGAGCATTCTGTCGATCTCATCTTTGACTTTTTTCTTGTATATCAAGTTCAAACTATATGGTCATTGTTTGATTGGTCTCGCTTCATCTCTGAGTGGTATCCTCATTTCTCTTAACTATCTTGCTATACCCTTGATCTCTGTAAATTTCATGGTAAAAAGGTCGATGTACTCAGGTAGTAACTTTGTTATGCTTTACACCGTTTGTTCATCCCAATAATATCCAATGCTGGCCATTTGGGGATTTTCAACTTTCCCAAAGTTGACTTTTTACCTTGATTGGGGCTGAAATAACTTATGATTCTATATGTGGACCTTCCACTTCTCTTTCGCCTTCTACTTCCTCAATCTGAATATCACACAGGTCGTCTTCATCTGGTGTTTCCTCCTACACATGGTAACATGACAACAATTCTTCGACTGTTTTTCTATTCAGTTGTTGTTCTTCTATTATGAGCTCGACTTCTGGTTCCTTGATAAATATGACCCCTCTTATATTTTTAAGAGTTGCATCTATGTTGGGGTTCTCATGTTTGAATGAGAAAGTGACTGTAAAATTCTTCTATAATCATGTCTAGGTGATAGTTCCTCTACGCAGTTCATAGTCTATATACCAGTTTGCTGGTATGCCCTCTAGAGTGTGTATAAAGTAATGGGGCCATTCCTCTGGAGGTGTCAATTTCCATAGCGTTATGCACTTCTCCAAGTGTTTTGTTGGTGCCCCCTGTCCATCATACTTCCACTTCTTGTTGTCTTGTTGTTCTGCACCAAACCTTATGTGTAGTCACCGCTTACATTGGTACCAATATGTGATTGTCTCTTTGTGTGTGCCCCACCATCTTGTAGGTGTGGCCTTGATTTCTATATCAAGTGCTAAGAGTCTTTGATTCTCTGAAACTTCCTCTTGATACTGTCCCAAGAACATTTCTAGGTCATTTATTCTATGGAAACTGGGTGGTTCCCTTATTTTTGTGCCTACCCATCTTACTACATGATATATTCGTGCACATCTTCTCATGGACACTTCGTGTAGCGTTTTTTGCCAATTACCTAAACCGGTATCTGATTCTATTATGTCGGATTATTGAGAGGGGGGGTGAATCAGTAATAACGTAATTATAATCCCTTTTCTTCAAATGTTATATCAATGTGGAATTATTATCCAATAATGAGCAGTAATAAATAAACAATCACACACATACACAGTACACCAGTGTTTTATGTGGAAACCCAAATTGGGAGAAAACCACATAATGCGTTTTCTTATATGTATTCAAGAATTACATTCATTGAAGCACCAACTTCCTTTGTTTTCCAGCTGCAACTGGAAGGAGGCTCCAACCCCCTAGTTTCTCAGGCTACAACCTGAGGTCTTATTGGATAAATCCGTAAGTGCGGACACAAACCAATCTCCCTAGATCAACCTGGATCTAGAACAAAGAAAGACAGAATAGGACTCTTTCCTTAAGTTTTAAATATTGAATTTACTGAGAGGCAAGAATAAGTAACATACCTTATGATCGCTTCCTATAGTCTTTGTTGATCCCGCTTCGCTCTGGTGCTCTCATGCAGCCAAGACCAAGACAACACAAACCAACCAAAGTGATAGCGATAAACTCAATATAAACCTGTGTATGTGATCAAGAAATCATACAATAAAACACAACAAGCTTTATAGGAAAGAATCATATTACTGTATCATATTAAATGTGAAAGAGAGATTACAACCGTTGCCTTGATGTCGTAAGGTCCCTTCCAACT
>JZKD02S2189354.1:1700149-1713054 GCA_000966675.3 Picea glauca | reverse complement strand
ATTACTTTGACCTTTTGGGGCTTCTAGATGACATATGAGGGTCCTCCAACTTCGTAAGGCCATAACTCTCAAACCGTGAAGAGTTATGTGACATTCTACATACCACCAAAAATGGAATAACATGTACTATCCATATAGAATAGTATTATCTGCAAACATATCATAACGCATACCATTACCCATCAAACAAACGTGGGTCCATTACCCAAACCTGGGGTCTCCAACTTTTCATGGCCATAACTCTCTAATCGTGAGGAATTATGTGACGTTCCACATACCAGCAGAAATGACATGACAAGAACTATCCATCTAGGATATTTTCCCTGACAAATTCACTTTCCTTCATCTCATTATTCCATAATTAAGCATGGGTTCTCTTACTCCACAAAGCATCTTCCCATGAGGGATTTCACCATAAGGGGACCTCTTTGGAGTTCATCCATATTTACTTCTTATCAACCATGACAAAAAAATAATGAGTCATATTTACATCAAACACTATTGGGTCCATTACCCAAACCTTTGTGCTACAGGTCCTTCTTCAAGGGTTGACATCAATCACAACCAACCTTAATCAACATATTAAGCATGAAGTAATGCTCCGCCAACTGAGTATTCCCTCTACTGTTGGATTTACGTAATCTTCATCGTGTGTAGATTTTTTTTAAAACTGGCTGATTTCCTCTAAGTCTAAGCAAGTAGGTTCTACAAACCTTTCTCCTTCTAATGGGTCTAATGGTGCGATGACCCTGCATTCACCTGACTCAAATGTCATTTTATGCATCTTCAAATTGATGATGGCCTGGTTGTCAAATGCTCAATCCAAGCCAAGCAATGTTGGATATGGTGTTGTGTCATCCACTATTTCAATTAATTCAAAATATTCTTTACTCCATCCAGGTCTATTGTTACTCCTTTCATTCTACCAATTGGTAGGACTTTGTGTTTGTTTTCTAGTTTCATTTGAATTGGTGAATATCCTAATGTGGGCTCTCCCATACACTACAATGTTTTGTTTGGTAATACATTAACTTCACATCCTATATCTAGTATTATGTCTCCCATGTTTAAATATCCTATGTTTTCATTCAGTATGAACTCCCTACTTGTTCTTCTCTTGGTATGTAGGTGAATGACTATCTTTTTTTCTAGTTTCTCTTCCATTTCTATACTACATCTTTCTAATATGTTTTGCAGTATTGTCACAGATTATGGATCATTAAATATATTGATGCATGATTGCAAGAAACCTTTGATTGTACTTGCTTTTCCCATATATTTCATTTCATTGGTATGCTCCAAAAACGAAGGAATATCATATTCTGGTGCTTCCTTGATTTGTTGTGTGGTTGAAGGCGTCACAATGTACTCCTTCTGAAATTCTTGTCAGGATTTCTTAAATATATCCTTCTCCTTCTGCGCGTTGGACTTTTTCCTTGGTTCGACACTTTTCTTCACCCATTGGTGTTGTAGTGGCTCTTGTCAAACTGCGTCATTTCCCATTTTATCTTCTCCATGAGTAACTATGTTGATGTTCCATCCTTCATCCCTCACTTTAGCTAAGATCCACTGAACATTATGGTTGTTTTGGTTTCTCTTTTCCTGAATATTTACTAGTAGTGTCGAGCATTCTTTTGTATGATGGTTTGATGCATGACAATACATGTTGTTGGTGGCAGTGGGCATTCCCTTGCATAATTTCCTAGTTGTTGACAATTGTGACATACCACTGGTCCTCTACCTTGTCCAAAACCTCCCCTTTCACATCCTGCACCTTTGTAGCCTTCTCTATCTCCTTGCGACACATTGTACTGAGGTGCTTGATTGTACTATGTTGTATTGTACTGAGGTTTTTCTACATTTTCCTATGGTTGCGTGGTATTATAAGGTTGTTGTGTAGTATTATACTATTGTTCTATAGTTTTGTATGCAGATGAAAAATTGTTAAATTGTGGTGTGTCTTTCCTTGTCATAAATTATTCTTGCACTCTATATGCATATGATGTCCTTTCTCTCATCAAAACCATAGTTCTAAAATATTTTTCATCATGGCCTACTAACTTCCAAACATTGCAATATGAACTCTTTGGGATTTTATGGTATTTTTTCATCATTGAGCAGTTGTAACGATCCCCTAGACCAACCTGAGGCTGACGTACGCCACTCCAGAGCAACCAGTCATGCTCTGACACCAGTCGGTAACATTCCCAACCATCAGGCCGGAACATGCTACTCTAGGTAACATCTTTCTTTCCCATACTGTGGAACATACAGTAGCATACCCAATAGTCAACTAAGCAATGCCACCTAAATTTACTCTTTAGACTACATGCAATTAAAACATATACATACAACATACTAATGGAAGATTTACATATAACATAACAAACAATTACTTTCTGTAACATACGAATTTTATATTAAAATAACAGTAATTACCGATATGCATCATTTACAGGAAAATACCCATAAGCACACAAGCAATCATAGTCACATATATGATAAAAATGTAACATGGGCATGTAAATAACAAACATCATATCCATATTTCATACAATTGGCACTTATCTTAGAAAGATTGTCACTAACTACTTGCAGACCGTCCATGAACCTCCCATCCATAGATTTCACTGTTCATCACTCTCAACAGTGAATCACCCCTGAGTTGGGACTGAACTCCACCCAGGGTAAAGGGATTCCTATCCAGGCTAAGGCTCATGGACAACAGGAAAGACTCTGTCTCAGGTACTCATTCAACTAACAACCTACAGCCTCTCATTCCCCACATGCCTGTCCCGCCCAAGGAAGTGTGACCCTTCTTTGCTCAACAATCCCTCGGCTGCCCCACTTACCTTCTAGGGCTTCAGCAACAGGACAGACCGAAAGTCTCAGAGGGTTATAGCTACAGTTTAGAACCTATAGTTAAAATACATGGACAAAAGGAAAGACTTTGTCTTAGGTACACACTCAACTAACAACCTATAATCTCTCATTCCCCACATGCATATCCCACCCAAGGAAGTGTGCCCCTTCTCTACTCAACAATCCCTCAGTTTCCCCACTTCCCTTCTAGGGCTTCAGCAACAGTCCAGACCAGAAGTCTCAGAGTGTTGTAGATGCAATTAGCACCTACGGAAATCAATCCCCAACAATTCTCTCGCTTAGAGAACTACTCACGAGCTTGAAAACCAGCTTCTTCAATCCTGCTCCAAGATAACCAGGTACACCAACCAAAAGGGATGGGGAAACAGGTTTCAGAAAGGTGGAATGGTTGTCTCAAGGATAACATAATGTATGAGTGAAATGGTCATGAAGTCATTGACTGGATAACTGAGTGTGTTTTGGGATCACTGTGAACTCTTTGTCAAAAATAATGGTCAGCTTGCTAGTTTTCGCTTCCCCCCCTTTTGTTTGTAAGCTATCCCCGTGTGAAAGAGAAGCACCCTGAGCTAATTTTCCCCATGATATGAATGCATGTCCCCAACTTGAAACTTTTCATATCAGAAGTTACTTTTGTCCACTTGTCTGCAACTTTAGAACTTAGGATAAAATTATCCATACTTTATGTTTTGAGAAATATTAATATAATATTCCCTTGACTTTTGGCCCTCCCTTTCCCTAACTCATGAATTTCATTCCCCCATCTCTTTATCATGGTCGGTCTATGCGTAGTGATATATTTTATATTAATCATGAGTTCATGTACAAAGTAGGTGCATTGGCCCTTTAACATCTAGGCGTGCTAGCCTAATTCCAAGACATAAGCATTTCGACTTATAACACTAGCTCACCAACCTATAATGAATATTATATACACAAAGGTTCGTTGACCTTAAAATTGCATGCACTTGGTTACTATACGCTGTATCCTCGGTCTCTAAGGTTGCTCGCACCTTAGTTACTGCGTGTGGTATTCAAAAATGTGCAAATTACATCCCTTTACTATGCAGTACACGCGCACACCATGCCATGAAAGGTGTATTACAAAATGATGTCTAAACAACTCACCAACTTAAATATACTTGGATTATATTTACATTTGGGTTCGACCAAGGGATAATACAATCCCCTCCCCTTATTTATGCACTGTCCTCAGTGCATCATGTACTCATATACAACAAAATTCTCAAAATTCTTCAAAAATATGCGGGAATTATGCTCGCATTGCATCCTCATGCTCTCAAGTAGCATCTTCAAGTCTGTACTGGGTCCATTGGACCTTTAAAAGCCTTATGGCTCGATTCTGGAGTTATTTGATTTTTCAATCCAGGATTTGCACTGGATGCACTTGGAAAGTGCCTTCTTGCTCCACCTGGATAACATTCCAATCAATAACATGATTGGCATAGGGTATGTATTTATTTATCAATGATACATGGAATACATTATGAATAGACATAGATGCAGGCAATGCAGTCATATAAGCAACTGGACCAATCCTCTCTAGGATTTCAAATGGTCCACAAAATCTGGCTGCTAACTTGGCGCAGCTTCCCAGCTTCAGGGAGCTTCTGTTAGCTTTCACTTTCAGGAAAACATGATCACCCACTTTGAATTCTCTGTGGATTCTATTTTTATCCACATAATATTTCTCTCTGTCTTGAGCAGTTTTCAAATTATGCTTAATTTTTAACATTTGGTCCTCCATATCCTTGAGCAACTCTGGCCCAACTACTGTTCTATTAGTGGGGTTATCCCAACTTACTGGAGTATTGCACCTTCTGCCATAAAGTGCTTCAAATGGGACATTTTTCAATGATGCCTGATACCCATTATTATAAGCAAATTCTACTAAACGTAGGTAGTCTTCCAATTTTGATGATTTATCCATCACATACATTCTCAACATATCTTCTATCACTCTATTTACCCTCTTCGTTTTTCCATCAGTCTCAGGATGGTAAGTTGTACTAAAGTTTAGATTTGTTCTAAATCCTTTGAACAATCCTTTCCAAAAATTCGAGGTGAATTTTAGGTCTCTGTCAGATACAATCATTTTAGGAATTTTGTGCAATCGTGCCACTTCCTTCATGAAAATATCAACAACATCTGCTTCTTTGTGAGTAGTTTTTAGTGGAATAAAATGGGCAACTTTTGTAATCTTGTCCACCACTACCATAATCGAATCATGTAGCTTGCCTGTTCTGGGCAATCCCATAATAAAATCCATTGTCACCACTTCCCACTTCCATTCAGGAATGGGAAAAGGTTGCAGCAATCCTGTTGGGTGTCTATGCTCTGTTTTAACTTTCTGTCATTCCATACACCTAGTGATGTATTCTATAATTTCTCTCTTCATACTTGGCCAAACATGTTGGCTCTTGACTGCTGTTACAGTTTTCTAATATCTAGGGTGTCCTGTATAAGGAGCATTTTGCATCTCATGCAAAATTATATGTTTCAAGTCCTGGACATTTGGTACAATTTTTTTTTTCTTGTACAACAGTATTCCATCTACTCCCAACTTATAAATATCTATCTCCTATGGTGTCTTACCTTGCTGTAGTTTTGTTATCAATTCTTTGTACTACAGATCTGTATTTCCAACCTCCAGAATTTTTCTTTTAACATCAGTTTGATACATGATGACAACTGTAGCATGAAGCTCGTGCACCCTCCTATTGAGTGCATCAACCACTTTATTTTCTTTCCCTTTTATATGATTTATATCAAAGTTATATTCGCTTAGAAATTCTAACCATCTGCTTTGCCTAGCATTTAGATTTGGCTGATCAAATAAATATTTCAAACCATTGTGGTCTATTCTTAGCTCAAACCTTTTTCCCATGAGATAGTGTCTCCATCTCCTTAGGGCATGCACTAGGGATACCAACTCCAAATCATGAGTGGCATAGTTTCTTTCATTCTCTTTCAAGTTCCTTGATTCATAACATATCACGAATCCATTTTGACTAAGGACTCCACCCAGTCCTTTTTTACATGCATCTATGCATACAATGAAATCTTCATTTGGGTCTACAATCCTTAGTATTGGAGCAGTTGTCAATAATTGTTTCAAATGTTGGAAACTCCTTTCACAGTCCGACGTCCACTGAAACTTCATACCTTTTCTTTGCAAGGACTTGATTGGCTGTGCTATATTTGAGAATCCTCCAATGAATATCCTATAGTAGCCTACAAGGCCCATGAAATATCTGACCTATGTCACATTCTTTGGTGCTTACCATTCTCTAATGGATTCCACCTTCTCAAGGTCCACTTCTAACCCATGTTTTGAGATGATATGCCCCAAATAATGAATTTGTTTCTGATAAAATGAGCACTTGTTCAATTTGGCATACAACTGATATTCCCTTAATACTTGCAACACCATCCTCAAATGATGTTCATGATCTTCCTCTGACTTGGAATATATAAGAATGTCATCCAAAAAGAAAATGACAAACTTGTCTAAATACTCTCAGAAAACACCATTCATTAAGCACATGAAAACAACTGGTGCATTTAACAATCCAAATGGTACCACTGTGAACTCATAATGACCATACCTTGTCCTGAAGGTGGCCTTGTTGATATCATCTTCTTTGATTCTTACCTGATGGTATCCTGATCTGATATCTATATTTGAAAATATCATTGCATCCTTCAATTGATCAAAGATGTCATGAATCCTTGGTAGAGGATATTTGTTCTTAACAGTCACTTTATTCAATTGTTTGAAGCAATGGACAATCTTAACGTTCCATATTTCTTTTTCACAAACAAGACTGGGGCACCCCAAGGTGATACACTTGGGTTTATATACCCCTTCTCCATAAGTTCTTCAAGCTTCATTTGCAACTCCTTCAATTCTGGTGTACTCATTATGTAAGGAGTCTTTGATACTGGCACTGCTCTAGGCATCAAATCTATAAAGAAATTGATGTCTCTCCTTGGGGGTAGTCCTAGTACTTCCTTGAATACATATTCAAACTCTTTCAGGACTGCATAATCCTCCAAATTTGGTACCTCGTCCTTAGGTGTCTCCTCCATATGAGCTACAAATATTTGACATCCTCTTCTATAACATTTCTTCAGCTGCGATGCTGAAATTTATCTAACGGTTGCTTCCCTGGGAATTCCCTACACTTTCCTTTGGTTCCCTTCTTCATCCAAGAAAGTGAATGCTTTGTTATGACAATACAATAGATCATGGTTTGGTTCCAACCAATCCATCCCAATTAAATAGTCATAGGAACCTAAGGGAAAGATGTTCAAATCTTCCCTGGTATTTAGTCCATTCAATTCTATGAGGCAGGACTTAACCATCTCATTAAATTTTCTTCTGGATCCTGTAGCTAATTGCACCAAATAGGATTTCCCATGCTTTCTTCTTGGAAATTGCAAGCTTTCCACCATCTTAGGGTCTATATAATTATGGATAGCTCCTGAATCAATTAAAATAGCAAGGGTTTGGCTGTTGATCATTCCTTCCACTTCAATCATGTGGGACTGATACTATGCTTGCTTGTTGTCTAGGGCTGCATAAATCCTTGGAACATTTATTCCCATGTCCTCTACTGTCTCAGCTCATTGTACATTGTAAACAATCCTACCTTTTCCACCTCTGTGGGGACAATCTCTGAACCAATGGTCTCCTTTACAACCCCGACATTGCATATGTGGTTGTCTTGGCGCTTGACTCCATGTGTCAATCACTTTAGTTTCCTTATGCATTTCTTCCATTGTGGATTATTTCTAAAGAATGGTGGCTTAGCTCCCTTCTTCCTCTGATCCATATTGAATTTCTTATTGTCTTCCCAAGCCTTTTGGAAAGCCAGTCTTTCTTTCAGCTAGTCATATAAGCATTTAGCTCTTCTTATGGTCTCCTCTAATGTCTTGGGATCATCATACTATATTTTTTCACTGATGAGCGATGGAAATCCACTTAAGTACCATTGAATCTTGATTGTCTCATCCTTAATGAAAGATACATACTTCAACAGTTCCAGAAACCTTCTCTCATATTCATCCATGGTCGTACTTCTAAGCTTGAGTTCAAAGAACTCTTTCATTTTATTGTCATAGTATCTCCTGGTCAAGTACATCTTCTCAAAATACTTCTTGAATTCTCTCCAAGTAACACTTTTCTCGACAATGTGATGTAACTGTACAAGTTGATCCCACCACATGGAGGCCTTTCCTTTGAGTTGATAGATAGCAATTCTACCTTCAACATAAGAAGAATAATTATGCAATTAAAAATACTTCCTCATTCCTAGCAACCATGTTTCAGCATCTTCATCCTTCTTGTGCTCACCATCAAATGTAGGAGGTTTGATTTTGCTCATTTCTCCTCACAGCTCATCCACCCCAGATTTATTATACCTTCTAAAAGGGGATAGACTTGAGTTGTTTCCTGCTCTCTTATGGGAATTTATATGGGAATGATGGTGATGTCTACTAGCACTTTCTACATCTTTCTTCTCCTATGAAGATTTGTGACTCTTAGATATACTTGAGTCACTCTCCTTAACCAATTTTTTCTCTATTCAATTCAAATCTTGCATTTTCTCTTTTTGTTATTCTGCTATTCTTCTGCTCTTTCTGTCATTCTGCTCTTATACTCAATCTCCTTCTGTGCATCCTCTCCTCTACTTTTCTTACAATTTCATTATTTTTCACTTACAGAACAACCAACCTGACATAGTCTATTTCATCTTCTTTTATACACATGAACATGACGGTTCAACTTCCCAACTCCTTAGGCAAAATGTCGATAATTGTCTAAACAACTAAAATGCCAACTGAAACGCTAACTGATTTGCAATCATATGTTCGTTTTTCTATGATCTTCATTGACCCTGATCAACGGTCCATGATCTCGATGAATCAACGGTCCAGATCTTTTTGAGATATCGCATCTCGTTGTTCCTTAGTTGGAGGTTCTCGTCACTCCAAGTCGCGATAGGCGAAGCTCCGAGATGGAGTTGGATCAATGGTCCAGAATCTTGGTGTATTGATGATCCATATCTCTTCATGAATTCGCATCTCGCAGTTCCTGTGATGAAGGGTCTCATCACTCCAAGTCACGATAGGTGAAGCTCTGAGATGGAGCTGGATCAATGGTCCAGAATCTTGATGTATTGACATTCCATATCTCTTCGTGAATTCGCATCTCACAGTTCCTGTGATGAAGGGTCTCATCACTCCAAGTCACGATAGCCAAGACTCCGAGATGGAGTTACATCAATGGCCCAGATCCAATCTTGATTTAACAGCTGTGATTGAATTGCCATATCGCATATCATGATTTTGCATTTCTTGTTGCAGTGTTTTTGTCACGATTCGTGAAACTCTGATAAGGAGTTACATCAACGGTCCAAATCTGATCTTGATATGACGGTTCAGATTCAATTGCGATTTCACATATCGTGAATTGTTGCATTGTTTTTTTTGCCTCTTGAATTCGTGATTCATGAAACTCTGATGTGGAGTTTGATCAACGGTCCAGATCTAATATTGACTCGACGGCTGCGATTGAATCGTGATATCGCATATCGTGAAATCAGGGTTCTTGATGCATTGGTTTCTTTGCCTCTCCAAGTCGTGATCCCCAAAACTCCGATACGATCCATAATCAACGGTCTAGATTCATTCTTGATTCAATGGCTGCGATTGCATCGCGATATCGCATATCACGAAATCGGGGTTCTTGAGGTCAAGTGATTTTGTCATTTCAAAGTCCCGATCCCCAATACTGACTGGAATTAATGGTCCAGATCAAAGCTTGATCTGACGGCTCAGATTTCATCACGATTTTGCATATTGTGATTGCACCCACTTCTCCTTGCACTTTAAAGACCATGCAGATTCTCCTCGATCCAACGGTGGTTGGACCCTGCACTCGGATCTGACAGTTGAGATCTGTCTCCCTCTACAACGATCAGAGATTCTTCTTCTCAAGAGATTCTTCTCAAACTTTTGCTCATTCGCTGCTTTCGATCATTCACTACCTTCTATAATTTACTGCTTTCGATCATTCACCTCTCTGAACTTGTCTTCTGTTTGCTTTTCATCTTCACTGTTGCCATCAATGACAAGCATTCGCTTTCTGTTAACTGAATTTGCCAATCATTGTCTGTTAACTGAACTTGCCAATCACTGTCCGTTAACTGAATTTGCCAACAATATCCCCCTTTGGCATTGATGGCAACACAGGCACCCACATGTATTCAAATCTTCTCTCCTTCTCTTTTCTCCCCCTTTGACATCAATGTCAAAGAAGAACCATTCTTCCCCTAATCTTGTTGCAAAACATACTCCCCCTGTCATCTATAAACATCTAGGAAATACACCAGATATTCAATAAATACTCCCCCTGACTAAGTGAACATTTTAAACACAAGAAATCATAACCCCCAGCTTTTGATGAAGATATCTAAAAGGGGTTGTTGCTAATGGTTTAGTAAAGATATCAGCAATTTGTTTTGTAGAAGGTATATAATTCAGTTGAACAATTCTGTTTGTAACTTGTTCTCTGAGAAAATTGTACTTGATTGGAATATGCTTAGTCGTGGAATGAAGAACAGGATTCTTGGATACACTAATAGCACTGGTGTTATCACAGTGAATTGGAATGGGATCAGTGTAATTTACCTTCAGATCTACAAGAGTTTGTATCATCCATAAAATTTGTGTGCAGCAAGTAGCAACAACAATATATTATGCCTCTGTAGTAGATAAATAAATGGATCCCTGCTTTTTACTAATCCATGCAACTAATGAGTCACCCAAAAAAAATGCTCCTCCACTGGTGCTTTTTCTCTCATCAACACAGTTTGCCCAGTCTGCATCTGAATAAGCAATTAATTGAAAATTTTGATTTCTAGGATACCACAGTCCATAAGTCATTGTTCCCTTCAAGTATTTAAATATTCTGTTGACAACTACCACATGACTTTGTTTAGGAGCAGACTGAAAATGACCTACCATTCCAATAACTTGCATTATATCAGGACGGGATGTTGTGATGTACAAAAGACTGCCTATCATTGAACGATATGTCCTTTGATCAACATTAGGTGAGATATCATCTTTTCTCAACTTGCAACCAACCACCATAGGTGTGTTGACTATAGAGGAATCTTCCATCTAAAATTCCTTCAATATCTCTTTCAAATATTTTTCTTGAGAGATAAAAATTCCTGCAGAGCTTTGTTTTACTTGTAAGCCAAGAAAATATGGCAGTTATCCTATCATGGACATTTCAAATTCTGTTTGCATAGAATTAGCAAACCACTGGATAGATGATTGATTAGTACAAATGAAAATAATATCATCTACATAAACCAAAAATCCTAGTAAATCAACACCTTCAGACTTAATGTAAAGGTTACTATCAACAATACCTTTCCTGGACCCTTTTTCTTGTAGAAATTTGTCTAGTCTGTAGTACCAAGCTCGTGGTGCTTGTTTTAGTCCATATAAGGCCTTCTTCAGCTTACAAACATAATTAGGATTGTCTGTCAATGAAAATCCTTCAGGTTTCTCCATATATACTTCTTCCTCTAGATATCCATTAAGAAACACTGACTTAACATCCATCTAATAAACTTTGAAATTCTTATGACAAGAATAAGTAAGAAACATTATGATAGCTTCCAATCTTTCCACTGGTGCAAAAGTTTCATCAAAGTCCTAACCTTCAACTTGTCCATATCCTTTACGGACCAATCTGGCTTTATTTCTAACAACTTGACCTTTGTCATTCATTTTATTCTTGAACACCCATTTAGAACCTATTACATTATTATTTTCAGGTCTAGGAACAAGCTCCCAAGTATTGTTCTTCTCAATCTGATCAAGCTCTTCATTCATTGCTCTAATCCAATTATCTTCTTGGCTAGCTTCCTCAAAAATTTTAGGTTCAGACATAGATAAAAAGGCAATATGAGATTGTTCTGAGTCTTTAATCAGTGTCCTTCTTGTCTGAACTCCTTCATTTATATACCCAATTATCTGATTTTCAGGATGATTCTTTTTAATAATTCTGAGAGGAGATTTTGCTTCTTTCTGCTGATTTGTGTCAGTTTGAATGTTCATATCTTCATCTAATCCAGACTCTTCTCTTTCTGATCCTTGGACCTATTCATCTTCATCTTCAACTATATCTTTTGTTCTTGGTTCATCACTGCTTACATTTCTGACTGGGATTTCTTCATCAACTTTTATATCTATACAATCAACTAGTTTGTGCAGTATTTTATTGTAGCATATGTATCCTTTACTGTTTGTATCATAACCCAAGAAGATACCTTCATCAGCCCTGTCATCGTATTTGCCAATATTTTCATCATTGTTCTTGATATAACATGTACTCCCAAAAACTTTAAAATGCTTGATGGAAGCAGGTCTTCCAAACCAAAGTTCATAAGGAGTCTTGTCACTATGTGGTCTGAGATGAGCTTTGTTAAGAATATGAATAGCTGTATGAATTGCTTCCACCCAATGTTTCTGAGGTATGTTCCTTTCACATAGATCTTTCCATTTGCTGTACTGACCTATTCTGCCTCTCAACAACTCCATTTTGTTGTGGAGTCCTTGGAATTGTCTACTCTCTTTTGATCCCATGCTTATCACAGAATTATTTGAAGTTATCTGAACTGAACTCTCCTCCTCTATCAGACCTTACTACCTTTAATCTTTTTCCTGTTTGATTCTCAGTCAGAGCCTTAAACACTTTGAATTTTTCCAATGCTTCAGATTTTTCTTTCAAGAAGGCAACCCAAGTTAGTCTAAAATAATCATCAATAACCAACATGAAGTAATTTTCTTTACCTGTACCTTCCTTCCTTGATGGTCCACATAGATCCATATGTACTAACTGGAGAGGTTTTTCTATTGAAGGAAAGTTTTTAGATTTGAAATGAGTGCGAGTAAGCTTTCCTTTCTGACAGGATTTA
>JZKD02S2189354.1:1653449-1681566 GCA_000966675.3 Picea glauca | reverse complement strand
ATTAATCCCAGAGAGCCAAGTCCATTATGGAGGCTCAAGGAGATGTATCCCGGAGGGGGGTGAACTCCTTTATCATGTTGTGATTGTTCTGAGTTTGATGGTTTATTTGCTGCAATTTATGTTGTTGTGTATTAATTGAAAGTACATATTTAACCATTTAAAAGAACATATCCTCACACATAAACATTTACAAGAAGATACATGAACTTAACACATAAGTTTATATTGCATATTTTAACACATGAAGCAAGGTCCTGTAAAGTTTATTTTATTGAAGTAGAGGGTGCTTACATAGCATAAAAAGTCAGCCTTCTATTTTCAGATCACGGATCCACCTCACAGAACTCATGCAAGACTGTGACTTAGTAAATATCACGACCCAACGAAACTTCACGCAGACCACAAACTAAAAACCTTCATGATTTTTATTTAAACTCCACACATGCAAGCTATAATCCTTCTCCTTGTATACACAACACAAACTCATGCAAGAAAATCGTGACTTCCCAAACAAAAGTGCAAAATGGAACTGTATTTTACCTCTTCAATGGAATTTTAGTAAATGCAGGAATGCACCGGATGGATTTGCTCACGCATCTGATTAAATGTTTGTCATGCTATCCACGCCCTCTCCCCATGGCTCTGATACCAAGATAAAATATGAAAAACAAACAACATGGTGAGGCTATGCTCACTTCTATATTATTCAATGAAGACGGATTACATCCTTATATAGGAAAATAATCTACCGAGTCGGTTACATGCAAACCAAAGACAACTAGACTCTCAACTATGAACTGACTCTTAACACGACTACAACTGACTCTCACAACTGAAGCTTATAACTGGTGCTTACAACTGGCGCTTACTCCATTATTTCCAAGTAAAATGCACAAGAATCCCTCAAATTCTTAAAATAATATTATAAGGATAACCCAATAGAATCAGCTAGTACTTTGGTAGAGGAGCCTAAGGTGCTCCTCAATAGAGCCTATCATTCCTTTTCTCTAAAAATACGTTGTATGGAAAACTTCTGACTGATTGGAAGAGCCGCTGCAAACACCCATTGCAAACATAACTCAATTTTTCAATTTGTAATTCAATTAGTTTTCTTCATATTCAGTATTTCGCTACATGTAGCTTACTTGGATTTATAGTATGGGAAGATTGGGTGCGGCTGATGAGATAAAAAAAATCTTTCTTTTGTGCTTTGGCAAAAGACTTGATCTTAAGCCTAAGTACTTTAAAGATACTCCTTTTATTTTTTACCAGTTGTATGTAACCTCCTCTACAATAAGAGGTAAATGAGATTGCATGAACTAATCCTATGGTTTAATTTACAATGCATAGAAACACAAAATCCCATTTAAAACAAAATCTGAATATTATAGCAGCTTATCTGCAGGGACATTGTAAACATTCGAGTAGAAAATTGTGAGGCGGTCGCCTGACGTGGGATACCTAATGGAATGCAAAAATGAAAATGCGCAATATGAAACTCTCGGCGATCCAATAGTTTTCCACCCTCTGCGATCCAATATGAAATGCGTGGACAACCAGAAAATGGAACGCTCATTCAATATGCCAGTTGAGTAAATCCAAATGTGGTAATCCCAAAGTTTAATCATTTAAACGTGGCAATCATATGGTGCTACAATAATTTCTTAATATGATAAGGTAAATGTTAAAAAGTAAATAGGTTAACGGATGTATTCAAAAATACAAGGAAGTTATGAAGAGTAAATCACATTCATTGATTTGGGAGGACAACTAAGAATATGCCAACATCTTCAATTGTTAGCCATCAAAATAGAATTTTAGATTAAAAGGTGATTAATTGTACCCATTGCCAATAAGTGTACACCTTTCGGCGTAAATATATGCCATTTGACTTTTCCATCCACATTTAAATATAATATATGCCATATTATGCATAAAAATCCCCCACTATCCACATTTGACTTTACTATCCACATTTAAATATAATATATGTCATTTGACTTTACAACGGTACATGTAGCCTGATCGTTGTGCCATGGGACTTGGACTTCATAGATCTTGAGTTCAATTCCCTTGGTAAACAATTATAACAAATTTTGACCTCGCCATTATTGGCCTAATCCAGGTGTCCACGATTGGGCCAAGTGTCCAGCTACCATTGGCTTGTACATGCTAAGTCACAAACCCAACAACCAATCTAGTCAGTTGGCTTCCACATGTCTAACTAACAACTCTGCCACGTGTCAATCTCTACCTCTACCATGTGTCATGTCTCGAAGTTTTCAGGTGTCACGTCCTCAGGCTACCACATGTCATTTCAATGTTGACTCTTTCCATGTTTGTGTAGAACTTTAGAGTGTGATATATTTGTCATATGAAGTCAGATTCACATGTCGTTTGCACCAATGGAAAGATGGAAATGAGCTCTTTGCAATGATGCAGATTTCATGAGCATTGGAGAAATTTTATTTTTGAGGCATCATGGATCCTTTTGGATCATCAAATGATCCAGGTGGATATCGGTGACCACCCACCTTTTCCAACTACCTCAGAACAATTTTCTAGCAATTTTGGTAATTTACTATTTTTAGCAGTTCTTAACTTCAAGGGCCATTTTGAGGGCCCAAATGAAGGTTTTTTGGGATTGAGCTTCTAAATGATAGACAAAGGACCTGATTGAGCCCTCTAAATGAATCTACTTGATGATAACTTTCATACGAACTATCGTGCACCCCAAACAAAGATTGTATGCCAAATTTACGCCCCTAGGAAGTTGATACACCAAACTACCCAAAATGAGATCCACAAAACTGTTGGCTTTTCATCTTCCGATGTTAGGGTTTTGGACTTCCTTTATGATAAAAAGGCCTTTGAAGCCTCATTGTAAAATCATCTTCTTGCAAATGTGAGTAGCTGTCACATCTCTTCTTAGAGATAAGCTTCCACCATTCTAGCGAGTCTTTCACTTTGTATTTTTACAATCTCTGTACATTTATTTCATTAATACAAATTGTGTATTATGGTATCTCTATGTTTATGGTTGCATATCTGATACATTTATGTTATATTATTGGATATACACGATATCTCTGTGAATTTATCTATTACATCTCCGCTCTCATTTTGTACCAAAAATAATCCGGATAAGTGGTATCAAAGAAGGCTTCTCTTGATTGTTTTGTTTTCAGTGCATGTCCCCGACAAGGTATGAGTATATCAAATTGGGTCTTGAGATTGTCTCTCTTGAAGAAAATCACTCTCACACACCCAAGAAACCCTCTATGGCGAAAGAAAAGAAAAATCATGGAGGTGATGATCCTATCAATCTGTTGCTTCAATAAGCTCTCACACGACAGAGGGACGAAATGATGGAGAATTTTTCCCACATCCTTCAATTCCTGCCGATAGAAATAGATGCATCTTCATCAAACAACCACTTTGGAAGCACCTCTCCTTTCAAGGTATAGGTTAATTTTGATATTTCCGTATTTGAAGGTCAGATAGATGCAGATGCCCTAGACAAATGGTTAAATTTGTTAGAAGGTTGTTTCTTTGTTCATAATTTTTCCGATAGGGAAAATATCACCTTTGCATTTCTTAAAACTCTCCCCCATGTCAAACATTAGTGGGAAAATTACTGGGATCAAATTTTCACAGAGGAGTCTAGAATATATGGGGTCAAGCCCACTTGGAATTTTTTTGTGGATGCGCTAAAGGAACATTATTACCCTGTTGGCAACCATGAGAGCTAGTACATGAGATGGACCATGTTGCCGATAGAGAGGGGCCAATTAGTTCCAGAATTCACCAATACCTTCCATACCTTGCGCACAAAGATGGGTATCAAAGACTCTGGAAGACATTTGGTTCTGAAATATCGTGGGGCTCTACACAGATACATCCAAACTGAAATGGATTTTATGGGCATCTCATCACTCTATGCTTCTTATCGATATGTTGTTAAAATCGAGCAGAAATTTAACGACCAGAAAAAACGGGAGTTTGGGTCTCTAAATTTTCAACAACCAAAGTATGACAAAGACAACCCTAACAAACAGTCTCCCAAAAACCAGTCCAAGCCATAGGAAAAGAAGGGTCACGGGAACACAAAAAAGGACACTGAAAAATGGTGTGATTTCCGCAAAATTCTCTGGCACAACACTGATGAATGTTGATCAAAACAATCATTGGTGGTTGAGATCAAAGAGAAGGAGTTGAACCTTGATTCAGAATATGATTCTGAAAATACTAGTAAAAGATAGATCATCAACGCAGACCCCATTGTTATTGTCGCGATCGCAACAATTCAACTAGAAGAACCAACAGATCCTGAAGAGGAGTAGCACATTTTTCATTCACAGATGTGGGTGAAGGGAACCCTGCTGCATTTTACTATTGATATCGAAAGCCAAAAGAACCTCATCTCAGTAGAGGTCGTAAAACATTTAGGATTGTTGACAACACCAAGCCCGCAACCATACAACATTGGGTGGCTTCACCAGGGACAAGATCTTCATGTCAGCCAGTAGTTTAGATTGTCATATGGCATCCAACCCTTCAAGGATGAAGTATTATGTGATGCTTCCCCATTGGATGTCTGTAATGTTCTCTTGGGCCATCCATATATGTGGAGATGCCATGTTGTTTAAGAGTCTTGACCCCGTAGTTTCATTGCTTCTCTGGGGGGTCATCTCTATAGAATACCAGAGGTAGTTCTAACTATTGTTCCACCTAAATAGTGACGCAAGGTATCATATCGTACTACAAAATTCATCTTCTTCACAATTTGTTCAAAAGGTGAACAGAATGATACTGCAACAATTACATCCTTGCCCCAAGAACCTTCTATTCAACAGAAGCAGGTCAACAAGATTGCAAGAAAGTGTAAAGATTTCTTCTACACACAATAATATCATGTATCTAGACTACTTAAAAAGGTCCAACCTTTCCATCCACATGTTTGTGACAACCTTCAACAAGCTATGCAGCGCAACTTCTCCAACAAGGCAAGCAACTCATCAAGATGAAAATTCAACAAACCCTTTTCCCTCTCCCCCGAGAACTCAACGCAATTGAGACTATTTATTCCTAGGGAGGGGAGATTGATCTAGGTGGATATCACTGGCCACCCACCTTTTCCAACTGGCTCAAAACAATTTTCTGGCAATTTGGTAATTTACTATTTTTAGCAGTTTTTAACTTTGGGGGCCATTTTGAGCGCCCAAATGAAGGATTTTTGGGATCGATATTCTCAATGATGAACAAAGGCGTTGATTTATCCCCCTAAATGAATAGAATTGAATATACCTTTCCAATGATCTATTGTGTGCCCCAAATAGAGATCGTATGCCAAAGTTACGCCCCCAGGAAGTTGATACACCAAACTACCCAAAACGGGGTCCAAAAAACTGTTGGCTTTTCATCATCTGGTGTTAGAATTTTAGATTTTATTTAATATAACGAGGCCTTTGGAGACTTATTGTAAAATAATCTTCTTGCGAATGCGAGTAGCCATCATATCTCTTCTCAAAGATAAGCTGCCACCATTCTAGTGAGTCTTTCACTTTGTATTTTTACAGTCTCTCTACATTTATTTCATTAATAGAAATCATGTATTATTGTATCTTTGTGTTTATTGTTGCATATCTAATACATTTATGTTATATTATTGGATATCCGCGATATCTATGTGCATCTCTTTATTACATCTTCGCTCTCATTTCGTGCCGAAAATAATCTGGATCATCAACCTGGAAAATAGTTGATGTTCTCTCAATACTTGTATCACCATCCTCAAGCGTTTCTCATGTTCTTCTTCAGATTTTGAGTAAATAAGTATGTCATCAAAAAATACAATGACAAACTTATCCAAGTATTCTCTGAAAATAACATTCATTAAACACATGAAGAATTATGGTGCATTTGATAACCCAAATGGCACCACCATGAACTCATAATGGCCATACCCTGTTCTATATTTGTCATACTAAGTCGTATTGACATGTCATTTGTGCCATCGGAAAGCTGGAAACAAATTCTTCACAATGATGCAGATTTCATGAGCACTGGAGAAATTTTATTTTTGAGGTATCATGTATCCTCCTAGATCATCAACCTTGCAAATAGTTGATGTTCTCTCAATACTTGTAGCACCATCCTCAAGTGTTTCTCATGTTCTTCTTCAGATTTTGAGTAAATAGGTATGTCATCCAAAAATCTAATGACAAAATTATCCAAGTATTCTCTAAAATTAACATTCATTAAACACATGAACAATTATGGTTCATTTGTTAACCCAAATGGTATCACCATGAACTCATAATGGCCATACCTTGTTCTGAAGAAAGTCTTGCAAATTTATTCTTCCTTAATTATTACTTGGTGATAGCATGACCTAAGATCAATCTTAGAGAATACCTCAACATATTTCAGCTGGTCAAAGAGATCATCTATCCTTGGGAAATAATACTTGTTCTTCATAGTTACCTTGTTCAATTGTCTGAAGTGAATGCAAAGCCTCAATGTTCCATCATTTTTATTCACAAATAATACTGCGACACCCCAAGTTGATACACTTGGGCATATATACCCCTTATTTAGAAGTTCCTCTAGATGAATTTTCAACTCCTTCAACTCTAGTGTACTCATCCTATAAGGAGTCTTAGATACTGGGGTTGCTCCAGTCCTCATATTTATGGAGAAATCAATATCTCTCTTGGGTGGAAACCATCGAACTTCTTTAAATACATCTTCAAACTCTTTTAGGATTGCATAATATTCAATACTTGGTAATTTATCCTTAGTTTCCTTCTCCATATGTGTTGCAAATACTTGACATCCTTTCTAGAAGTTTTTCTTCAGCTGTAATGCTGAAAATTCTCCGATCGCTACTACTCTTGGAATAACCTGAACTATCCTCAGGTTTCCTTCTGCATCCAAGTAGGTAAAATACTTATTAGAACAGTCTAGAACAACATTATTTTGTTCAAACCTATCCATATTGATTAGGAATTCATATGAGTTGAAATGTGTTATATTCAAATGTTCCCTTATGATTAATCCATTCATGTCCATTGTGCATGTCTTTAACATATCATTAATCTTATTTTTATCTCCTACAACAAGCTGCACCATCCAATGTTTACCAAGCTTGCTTCTTGGAAAATGAAATATTTCCACCATCTTAGGATATAGATAACTATGATTATCTCCTAAATCAATCAAAATAAAAATGTTTTGGTTGTTGATCTTACCTTCCACTTCAATCATATGTTATTGAAACTCATCTTGCTTGTTATCTAGAGCTACCTAGATCCTAGGTACATTTCTTCCCATGTCCTCCATTGTTTTAGCTTGTTGTACATTGTGAATAGTCCTCACTTTTTCACCTTTTTGAGGGAAATATCTATACATATGATCTCCCCCGCAACCCCAACATTGAATATGTGGTTTCCTTTGTCTTTTCCCCATTATCTCAGTCATTTTTTATTCCTTAAGAGTTGGTTGTCCTTGAGAATTATTTTGGAAGAATGGTGGCTTTTCCCCTTCCTCCTTTGTTCCATATTTCTCTTCTCATTGTCTTCCCACAGCTTTGGGAAAGCCGGTATTCCTCTATGTTGATCATAAAGGAATTTAACTCTCCTTATGGTTTCCTCTAATGTCTCATGATCATCATATTGTATCTTGTCACTGATAAATGATGGAATCCCACTCAGGTATCTTGGAATACTAACTTCTTCATCATTGATGAAGAAACATATTTTAGCATCTCTAAGAACATCATTTCACACTCATCTATGGTTATACTCCCAAGATTAAGTTCAAATAACTCAATAACTCCTTCATCTTCTTATCATAGTATGATTTGGTTAAGTACTTATTTTGAAAATACCTTTTGAATTCTCTCCAAGTAACGTTTTTCTCGTCAATGTGTTCCACTTGCATACACTGATCCCACCACATTGATGTTTTTCCTTTGAGTTTATATATGGAAATTCTTCCTTCTGTCTATGAAGAGTAATTATGCAACTAAAAATACTTTCTCATTCCCAGAAACCATGTCTCAACATCCTCATCACTCCTATGTTCACTATCAAATATAGGTAGTTTGATTTTATTCATTTCTCCCTATAGCTCATCCACCCCGAACTTCTTCATATGCTTCCTAACAGGGGATGGAATTGAACTACTATGTGTTCTCCTAGTTGAATTCCTTGAGGAGTAATGTTGATTCTTACCAACACTTCAGGTTCTTATCCTCTCATCATGAGATAAATGACTCCCTGATTTTCTTGACTCTATCTTTGTATCCATCTTCTTCTCTATTATGTCCAAGATATACATTAACTTGATGTTAAAGCCTTTTTGTCACTCCTTGAATTTCATAAGCTTCTCGTTATCAGCTTTATAACTTTGGATATCCCTTTGAAAAATTTTATTGGTCTCTACCAAGTTCATTCTTTCTTCCTTTTCATCTTCTCCATGCCCATTGGATTATGCTACTGCAGTATCCATGCCCATACCAAATTTTATACCTTCATCTTCATAATTGTAGGCCCCTTAGGCATCATCCATGTCTTGTTTTACTAATATTCTTGCTAAATTTTTCTTACACTGAATTATGTTCATGGTTATTCAAAATGTGTATGCAACAATATTTGTAAGGATATGAGAATTTAACAAATCCATCATTTTATACAACATTTTGTTATTCAAAATTTTATCAGAAATGATTTTATTTATTTATTTATTGTGAATTCGTAATATCTTTTTTATATAGATTCTTGAGTGAAATCATGGACTCCGTTTTCCACAAATTCCTCATAACTAATTCTCGTGCCCCCCTTCAAAATATTTGAGCAGGAAGACTATTAATGGCATGACAATGAAGAGAATTATGTTAGCTCAAGAATCCTAGCTTCAATGCCCAACCACTGTCTGATTATATTCAAATTAGATCTTGACCGTTAAAAATATTTCACCGCGATTCTAAGGTCTTCATTTCTTCGCTTCAAACTTATGTGGCCTCCAAAATACACTCTTGCATTCTACCACCCTTAACTTGCTCTCGTACTTAGAATATTTTCTTAATTTTATCGCAATTTCATGAGTCAATTTCATTCATGTTATAACTTGTTCCTCCTCTAAAAGGCACTGTGTTGTTCCACTGTATCAATTATACACATATACTTAGTCATTTTCTTTGAGATATCAATGCATGTTCGCAATCATTTTCTCATGCGTCATCAACTCTGTGGTATCCTTCACACACGCGAAGTCTTGACAATTAGTCAAATTTAAAAATTTCACTGTGGGTTTGGGTGATCCCATATTTCTTTTAATCTTAGAACTCCATCCCCTCATCTGCCCAATCAATCCTTAGGACTTAGCTGATTTTCCACTTCTTACCATGGGTTCATGTGTCCGCGGGGATACCATACCTCTTTCCCTACCTCTAATTCTCTTCGCACTTCCTGATAGCTTAGCACTTAGACAAATTCCATACCAGAGAATTTGCAAGGATTTTGGGTGAAGGCCATAATGAAGATGTAATAAAGAGAAGTGAGCTTAATGCCATGAAGGCTAGATTTTAGACAGATTTTAGATGAATTATGTTTCAACGTTGAGATATTTTCTTCAACTTCCCATGAAATATTCTTCAAATGAAATGAAATTTCCTTGAAATTGTCTCTAGAGTTGAAATATTTAGCATTATGCATAGGTGCCAAGGTAGTGAGGTGGTGACAAGGTGGATAGGAAGTAAGATAAAGTTCAGTGAGATGCAAAGATCATGATAAGGTGTCCAGGCCGAAGCATAAAGTCGTCGGGAGATGAATTTCAACAAATTCCATGATCTTATGTCATTAACTATTTTCTACCCCTTCGTGTCGAGATTATTAATTGCTAGAAATTTCTAGCCAAACCTCATCTTGACCCAACAATTAAACACATTAAAAACCACATACCACTGTAGATGAGCATATATCTACTAGCCTTCTCTCTGCTTGAGAACCCATCCACCTTATTTTTTTATGAACCACCATCATCTTGGCAGTAACATATTTATTTCAACAACAAACAAAATCATCCAAAAATGATTTCGAATAATTAAAAAAAAAAATCTATGTATAATGTCACACCTTGTGAACACTTCACAAATTTTTGGTCAATGACTACACTAATATGCAGTAAACCAACATATTTATTTCTATATACCATGTCGTGGTAGGAAGGTATAATAAGATATTGTTTGTTTGAAATATATTTTTAATACAAAGATGCAATTTTCATACCTCAACACCATGTAGCATAAGGAAATAATACACTCGGTACCTGATGGACTTGTGTTACAAAGATAGAGGTAACTAGAAATTTATTTTGAATCAGAGTATATTTAGAATACTAGTTGACCATATTCTTAGCATTTACCTCATGCTAATCTATTTGTGGGTCTTTAAGCCACTGAATACGTTCAATTGTGAAGAACTCAAATAAATTACATTTAGTTAATTTACATTATCAATAATGTAGTATTCTAATTTTTAATTTTGTCATGCTACTTGTTAGTACCATATTTGTTCATGCCAATGATTTGAAGGTTCATCAAGGTTATAAAGCTGAGATTTAGCAATTTGAAGGAAGAATTAGATCTTCCAGAGCCTCTGAACAATCAAGAGTGAGCTTACTTCAAGGAAAATTAAAGAAATGACAAGAAATGCATGCCCTTGCATGCATAAAGAAAAATTTAAACACTTGGGCTCTTATTAGAGGTAAAAATGGGTCAGGCCGCCCTAAAAGAGCTTATGTTGATTATCTAGGGGGCTTACCATGAGAGCACAAATTAGAACATAGGATCTAGTAAGAAGGTGGAGTCTGACTGATGTGATGATTGCTTAGAAGCATATCAACATCGGGGATATCATTGAACCACAAAAAATGCATGGGTGTTAACATAACGGGCCATCATTCCACCAGGATGCAATTGTAACAATTCTCAATATTTCTCTCAGTTCGATGACACGTGAGATTGCCAACAAGAATATGAAAATCCAACCAGCAACTGCCACATGGATGGGTGGAACCCACCAGAGACATAGGTTAGTAGCCCGAAGCTAGGTGAAACATGTCGCCCCTGCCACATCAGAATCAATGTGAAAAAATAGAAACCTCCCATGTGTCAACGAGACCCAGTTGACGTCAAAATGACATAGTCACAACTTAAAGGTTATGGGTTTGTTCGTTGAGCCAAATCTATGACTCCCATTGGTTTGAAGAGAGAGATCAATGGTCCTTATTAAACAATCCTTAGCCATTTACCAGAGTTCTATGGAGCCAAATAAACAACTCTCGTTGGTTTGAGATAGATTGTTAGGATCATACCGACCATTGACGCATTAGTGGATCACATTCTCCCATTTCTTGCGATGCCGAGATACATCAACATGCCAATATAATTTTGTTAGAGCCAACCAGTAGCTTTCATGTGGACCGGTCGAGTACGTTGAATACATAGGTCAAAACCTTGAAGCAGGATGACACATCACATCCCCTGCCACATCAACATCAATGTGGAACAATATGAGATTTCCACATGTATAAGATGATGTCATCATGAATATGTCCATGGCTTAGTCAATTTTTGCAATTGGTCAATCAAAATCAATGGATATCACTCATTTGAGATCAATGGTCTGGATTATATCGGGCCACCAGAATCTACTTGCAACACTTCTCTAGAGTGGCCCCAATTTGATGACATATCATCATGCCACCAGAGCTCTGTCAAGGATCCATGACCCAAATTCAACACTAGATCGGTGAACCAGATTAGATACTGCCCCACAGATCATTGGGCCACCGGGCTGTAGAATCCAATGATAGTCCCCAAATTGAGCTTGATCCTATGACATGTCATCATTCTAGTATGGAATCTTTAGGACAACCAGTGACTACCACATGGATAGGTGGAACCAACTGAAGATATGTGTCATCCCTACCACATCAACATCAACGGGGACTAATGTAGGGCTCCACTCATCCATGATGATGTCAACATTACCTTATTTATGGAGTTTTGTGAAGCCGGATCGATGACTCTCATCGGTTCACGATTGACGTACAAGATCATACTTATCGTCATACCATTGGGCTATCGGTGCATTAGCTGAGCAGGTCCTCCCTTCTCTCCCGATATGAGATATGTCATCATCTAAACATATTTTCGATACGCATTTTTTTTAATTTCATATAGTCTCCGTCGGTATTTCGATGACAAAGTCGTTTCTCTTTCAACGATAGGTCGATCTTGATTAAATATTGGGTTGTTGTTATTTCGATGAAAGGTGGTTCTTTATCGACGAGGTTCCATGATTTTTATTGTTTATCTTTCAAAGCATGGTCATATTTGATTGAAGTTCGGCCAACAACTATTTCGACAAACAATCATTGCTCTATCTAGAAATGTTTATGGTTTAGTCATTGCAAATTCGACCAATGGTCATTGCTTTTCCGTGGAATATTCATGTATTATTCATTTCTCCTTCGACAAACCTTTTGAAAAATGTTCTTTGTTTAGACATCTCTCTTTCAACGAATCTTTCGACAAATGTTCATGGTTTAGTCATTGCTCTTTCAAAAAACATTTAAAAAAATGTACATGGATTATTTGTTTCTCTTTCAGCGAGTTGTTCGATGAAACATCGTTGTTGTTGTGAGACTTAAGTTTCCAAAACAATGAGAGGATCTGATTCATCATTGTTTTGACCCTCCAGCGATGACAAAAAAGGGTTCAAGTCATCGTCTGAAGACTAATTCTATACCGATGAATATTTCATCGGATGATTGACTAATTGTTTCATCAGAACAATAGTGAGACTAACGATGAACGTTTGTTCATCGAAAGAGAGTCGAGAGTCAAAATATTAACGACTAAAATGAGGTTCATGATTTCGTTGGAATCATGATGTGTTTGTGAGGAAAACTTGTCGATCGTGTGTTGCAAAAGTGGACCAATGTAGTAGTTCCCTATATTTTACCAACACCTATTGGAAGCAAGCATTGATTCCCTAGTTTCTTCTGCTACAATGGAAAATATGTTGCAATATCTTGGTTTACCAGCTTCATCTGGAAGGAGGCTACAACCTCCTTTCCAGGCTCCAACCTGCCCTAGCACCACCCAACCTTCTTTTTTATGGTAAGTAGTTTAATCTTCAAATCTTCATAATCTTTTTTCGATTCTGTTGCATATCTTCATTTACTTTCTTGGCATCTTACTCTGTTATTGATCTTCAGGTTTCATGCTCAGAGACACACCTTCTTTAAACAAGACTTCATGCTCATAGACACACCTTCTTCTAATGGTCATGTACAACTGAACAGTTGCACCTCTTCAATATAGGAATGTATATCTTCATTGTAAGTATGTGTCTTTTCAATATAATAAGCCATTGCGACTTTTCAATAATATTTATATGAAAAGGCATATTCTTTTTGAAAAGTCACAACCTTTTTAAATAATAAATGATTTTGCCCCCTTTTTAATCTTTTAATTCACTTTTTACCTTATCATGGGTAAATACTACCATGTTTTTCAAATACCATGTGCACATACCATGTGCATTTTCACTTTTACCCTTTTTTCTTTAATCCAAGTTCAGTTTTACCTTTTTATCTAATTTAACTTCACTTTTATATTTACTCCTCTTTTATGTAAACTTCACTTGCACCTAACTTTTCAACTTTTTTTATTTATTAAAGTCATATTTATATTTAATCCACTTTCATTTCCACTTTTCCGTAAAGTCCATTTCCACTTAACTTTTCCACTTTTATATTTATTAAAGTGATATCAAATTCACATTTATATTTAATCACTTACTAACCTTTGACATATATTTGATCACTTACTAACCTTTGACATCAAAGACAATTTATTCAACAATTGACTGCTTGAATGGATCTAACCATTGGTGGTTGCTGGAAATTGTTTGGGTTTGAAGATTCATCCAACCTCAACCTCACAAGAATGATGACCAAAAGTTGTTACGAAATATTGAATATCGTGTTGATATGACAAACTCAAGGGTTCTCGATATTGCATCAACAACTTCCCCTTCGACTACACTCTGAAATGATAGTGCACAAGAAAGTATTCAAGAGGGAGACTCACCATTATTCATTTTTTTCATCACGGTATTGTGTCAACAGAATATACAGTCACGAGGACAACTTGACTCAACCAGTGTAGTAATTGAAATCGTGTCATCCTTTTAAACCACTCAACCAGATGATACCTTGTATTCTGGTAAAGGACACCCACTTTTCTTAGGGAAACATCTGGTTGAGTTCTTTAAAAGGATGAGACAATTTCAATTACTACACTGGTTGAGTCAAGTTGTCCTCATGACTGTATATTCTATTGAGACAAGACCGTGAGGAAAAACCTGAATACTAACGAGTCTCCCTCTTGAATACTTTCTCCTGCACTATCATTTCAGAGTGTATTCGAAGGGGAAATTATTGATGCAGTATCGAGAACCCTTGAGTCTGTCATATCAACACGATATTCGATATTTCGTAACAATTTTTGGTCATCATTCTTGTCAGGCTGAGGTTGGACGAATCTTCAAACCCAAACAATTTCCAGTAGCCACCAACAGTTAGATCCACTCACACAGTCAATTGTTGAATAAATTGTCTTTGATGTCAAAGGTTAGTAAGTTACCAAATATATGTCAAAGGTTAGTAAGTGATTAAATATAAATGTGAATTTGATATCACTTTAATAAATATGAAAGTGGAAAAGTTAAGTGGAAATGGACTTTATGCAAAAGTGGAAATGAAAGTGGATTAAATATAGATATGACTTTAATAAATAACAAAAGTTGAAAAGATAGGTTGAAGTGAAGTTTACATAAAAGAGGAGTAAATATAAAAGTGAAATTGAATTAGATAAAAAGGTAAAAGTGAACTTGGATTAAAGAAAAAATGGTAAAAGTGAAAATGCACATTGTATTTGAAAATCATGGTAGTATTTACCCATGGTAAGGTAAAGAGTGAATTAAAAGATTAAAAAGGGGGCAAAATCATTTATTATTTAAAAAGGTCGTGACTTTTCAAAAAGAATATGCCTTTTCATATAAATATTATTGAAAAGTCGCAATGGCTTATTATATTGAAAATACACATACTTATAATGAAGATATACATTCTTATATTGAAGAGGTCCAGTTGTTCAGTTGTACATGACCATTAGAAGAAGGTGTGTCTCTAAGCATGAAATCTGAAGATCAATAACAGAGTAAGAGGCTAAGAAAGTAAATGAAGATATGCAGCAGAATCGAAAGAAGATTATGAAGATTTGAAGATTAAACTACTTACCATAAATAAGGAGGTTGGGTGGTGCTTGGGCAGGTTGGAGCCTGCAAAGGAGGTTGTAGCCTCCTTCCAGTCGAAGATGGTAAAACAAGATGTTGCAACATATTTTCCATTGTAGCTAAAGAAAGTAGGGATTCAATGCTTCCTTCCAATAGGTGTTGGTAAAATACAGGGAACTACTACTTCGATCCACTTTTCTAACACTTTATCGACAACTTTGCATCACAAACACATCACGATTTCCACAAAATCATGAACCTCATTTTTGTCGTTAATATTTTGACTCACGACTCTCATTTGATGAACAAACGTTCATTGTTAGTCTGACTATTGTTCTGATGAAACAATTAGTTGATCGTCCGAAAAAATATTCATCGGTATAGAATTAGTCTTCAGATGATAGCTTGAACCCTGTTTTCCATCATTGGAGGGTAAGAACAATGATGAATCAGATCCTCTCGTTGTTTTGGAAAATTATGTCTCACAACAACAACGATGTTTCATCAAACAACTCGTTGAACGAATAAACCATGAAATTTTTTTTAATTGTTTGTCAAAAGAGCAATGACTAAACCGTGAACATTTGTCGAAAGCTTTGTTGAAAGAGCGATGTCTAAACCAAGAACATTTTTCGAAAGGTTTTTCGAAGGAGAAATGACTAATCCATGAATATTCCATGGAAAATCAATGACCATTGGTTGACTTTTCCATGACTAAACCATGAACATTTCTTGATAGAGTAATGATTGTTCATCGAAATAGTTTTCAGCCGAACTACAATCAAACACGACCATGCGTTGAAAGAGAAACAATAAAAATTATGGAACTTCATCGATAAAGAACTGGCTTTCATCGAAAGAACAACAACCCAATATTTAATTAAGATCGTTGTAGCGCACCTTTTCAGCTACCAAGGTTTAATCACTATTAAGGGAAGGTTATAACACCACTCTATACCTAACTCATTTAAGCACAGAGTAAAACCATATTATTTACTACTATAATTAACAATCCATAGCATTCCATATTAATTCGTATACATAGCGGAAATCATGATAACATAAGCAGTAGAGTCATGCAAAATGTGATAAAAACATAATCAGATACTTATCTTTTAACAGTGGTAGAATCCACCAACCAAGTGCAGGCCTTCCACAAACCTCCCAGCCTTAGACCACACTGCTCATTAGCTCAGCAATGGGTCACCCCCGAGCTAGGACTAAGCTCCACCCCAAGGCAAGGAAATCTAGGCTAGGCTGAGGTTACAGGGAAAACAACACACAACAACAAGGAAAGGATTCTCTCCAAGGAACCTCCCACGCTCAGTGCCCACAGACCCTCATTCCCCACATGCCTATTCTACCCTAGGAGTATACACCTTCTCTGTCACCTGGACAGTCCTTCAGCTGCTAATCTCCCTTGCCTTGGGTTACAGGAACAGGCTAGACTGGAAGTCTCCGGGCTCTGTGGCAGCTACAGGGTTCCTTCCAAGATTTCTCTCCTTCCTCTGCGGACTCTCTCACCTGGAGGGAGTCGCTCACAGGTCCAACAACCTGTTCTTCCAATATTCAACCACCTCTCTCACCTGGGGAGAGTGTTGTACAATTGGCCAACAAGCCACATAGGATCAAACAATACACGTCCACCACAATCCACGGGATCCATACATGAACACCACAGGGAAGCTCCAGACTGATCCAACATTATAACCATTCTTAGCAGGGACGAGACACTTCTATTTTCTCAATTTGGAAACACAGAATAGACTCACACTCTGGATTCTCAGGGATGCATGACAAGTCATCCACGTAGGGGTCAATTCAGACTCCCCAGTTTAGAACAGAGAAGGGGTGTACCAACTTTCCGAAACAAACACAGACTCTTTCCCCAAATCCACGTAGGCTTCTCGTTCAGGGAATATACACACCGGTTTTCTCAGAGCCAGACATTGGATTTTGAATCATAGGGACACACCCAGGTTCTCTACAGGAGTCAGGTTGGTAGTACTATCCCCGGGCTCCATATTTTTCAGACAATCAGGTAGAATGGGGAAGGAACCTTCTCACGGCTTATCCTGGCCATTTTATTTGCATGCGTCAGGGTTGACACTTGTTACCCATGAAACTGCATGCGTTCCACCAGCATGCATCTCCCTTGCATGTTCTCTCCTTGCTAGAAACTTAGGATAAACATAAAATTCACATGTCTTTTGGGGATAATAATAAAATATTATTCCCAGGCTTAAGCCCCTAGGCTCTACACTTAGCCCCTTTTCCCACCTTTCAGCCCCTAATTCTTTTCCCATCCTATGGATTCTTAGTCCCCCTTCACTCATTCATCATGGTCAGTTTTCACATGGCGGTGTTTATGTTTTATTAATTGTTCTGCGTGATTACATATACAACAGTAGGCTCCTGGCCTTCAACACTCAAGCTCCCTGGCCTAACAACACATAAGGCTCCAGCTTATACAAAATTGGCTCGCCATCCTATAAAACATAATTACAATTCCTTTCAAAACATGGTTTACAATGGGGCTCGGCCTTGGGGACACTACAATCCCCCTCCCCTTATTTTTGCACTGTCCTCAGTGCAACTTTACACAACATCTGCAAGCTTTTCAAAAAATTTCAAAAAGGTGAGGTTACTCTACCTGCATAACATCTGCATGCTCCCATGTCGCATCCTCAGGACCGTACCAGGTCCACTAGACCTTTACAAGCTCTATGACTCGATTCCAGAGCTGTTTACTTTTCCTGTCCAACATGCGTACATGATGCACTTGCAGGACACCTTCTAGTTCCACCTGAATCACATTCCAATCGATAACATGATCAGCATCAGGTACATATTTCTTAAGCAGTGAAACATGAAACACATTATATACAGTCATATATGCAGGTAATGCAAGCATGTATGCAACCGACCCAATCCTTTCTAGGATCTCAAATTGCCCAGAAAATCTTCCTGCCAACTTGGCACAACTTCCCAGCTTCAGGGAACTCCTGTTAGTTTTCACTTTCAGGAAAACATGGTCACCCACTTTGAATTCTCTATGGGTTTTGTTACTATCAGCATAACTTTTCTTCCTGTCCTGGGCAGCTTTTAGATTATGTTTAATTTTTATCATTTGATCTTCCATTTCCTTGAGTAGCTCAGGCCCAACTACTACTCTATCAACTGGATTATCCCAGCTCATTGGAGTGTTGCACTTTCTTCCATAAAGCGCTTCGAATGGGCTCATCTTCAATGATGCATGATACCCATTATTGTAGGCAAATTCTACCAAATGCAGGTAGTCTTCCCACCTTGATGGTTTATCCATCACATACATTCTTAGCATGTCTTCTATTACTCTATTCACTCTCTCTGTCTGTCCATCAGACTCGGGATCATACGTTGTACTAAAGTTCAGATTTGTTCTGAATCCTTTGAAAAGTCATTTCCATAAATTTGAAGTGAATTTTGGGTCCCTATCAGACACAATTGTCTTAGGAATTCCATGCAAGCGTGCAACTTCTTTTAAAAATATATCAGCAACATCAGATGCTCTGTGGGTGGTTTTCAGTGGAATAAAATGGGTAGCTTTAGTAAGCTTGTCCACCACCACCATGATTGAATCATGCTGCTTGCTTGTTCTAGGTAGTCTGGTGATAAAATCCATTGTTACCACGTCCCATTTCCATTCAGGAATAGGTAAAGGTTGCAGCAACCCTGCTGGGTGCCTATGCTCAGCCTTAACCTTTTGGCACTCCATACTTCCAGCAATGTATTCAACAATTTCTTTCTTCAAACCCAGCCAAAAATAATGGCCTTTGACTGCTGCCATAGTCTTTTGATATCCAGGATGTCTAGCATAAGCCACATTATGCATCTCCTTTAGAATTTCCAGCTTCAACTCTCAGACATTGGGTACATACACTCTGTTTCCAGCATGTAATTTGTGCACTTTTCTGCTGAGTGCATCAACCACCTTATTTTATTTCCCTTTGATATGATTTATATCAAATTCATATTCGCACAGAAACTCCAGCCATCTGATTTTCCTGGCATTTAAGGTCGTCTGATCAAATAAATACTTCATACCGTTATGGTTTGTTCTCAACTCAAATCTCTTGCCCATGAGGTAATGTCTCCATTTCCTCAAGGTGTGGACAATTGCTGCCACCTCTAAATCGTGAGTGGCATAATTCTTCTCATGTTCCTTCAACTTTCGGTATTCATAACAAAATACAAATTCCTCTTGGCTGAGAACTCCTCCCAGCCCCTCCTTACATGCATCTGTCCACACTATGTAATCCTTGTCTAGATCTGCAATCTTCAGGATCAGAGCACTAGTTAACAGTTGCTTCAATCGCTGGAAGCTTCTCTCACATTCTTTAGTCAACTAGAACTTATTCTCCTTCCTTTGCAAAGAAGTGATAGAATGATCTATCTTTGAGAATCCGGCTATAAACCTCCTATAGTAGCCTGCCAGACCCATAAAAGATATAACTTCTGCCACATTCCTTGGCACTGGCCATTCTCGAATGGCCTCTACCTTTTCAAGATCCACAACGATCCCTTCTTCAGATATAATGTGTCCCAAGTAATGGATCTGCCTTGGTAAAATGAGCACTTGCTCAATTTTGCGTACAGTTGGTGTTCTCTCAACACCTGCAACACCATTCTCAGGTGCTTTTCATGTTCTTCCTTTATCTTGGAATACACCAAGATATCATCCAGGAAGACTATGACAAACTTATCCAAATATTTTTTGAACACTTCGTTCATTAAGCACATGAAAACAATAGGTGCGTTGGATAGTCCAAACGGCACCACTGTGAACTCATAATGTTCATACCTTGTTCTAAAGGCAGTCTTGCTGATGTCCTCATCCTTTATTCTCACTTGGTGATATCCTGATTGGAGATCTATTTTCGAAAATATTTTCGCATCCTTCAACTAATCAAAAAGATCATCAATCCTTGGCAGAGGATACTTGTTCTTGACAGTGACCTTATTCAACTGCCGAAAATCAATGCACAGCCTCAATGTCCTATCTTTCTTCTTCACGAATAGGACCGGGGCTCCCCACGGTGACAAACTGGGGTGAATGTACCCTATCTTTAGTAGCTCTTTGAGTTGTAATTGCAACTCCTTCAGCTCTGGTGTACTCATTCTATAAGGATCTTTCGAAACTGGAGTTGTTCCAGACATCAAATTTATAGAAAAATCGATGTCCCTCCTCGAAGGTAGTCCAGGTACCTCCTGAAATACATCCTTGAACTCCTTGAGTACTTCATGATCTTCCAAATTCGATAATACATCTTGAGATTCTTCTTCCACCCGAGCTACATATAATTGACAGCCTTTCTGGTAACATTTCTTCAGCTGCATGGCTGATATTTCCCTCATAGACATGGCTCTGGGAATTCATTGGACTGTTACCTGATTTCCCTCTTCGATCAAGCATGTGAACCTCTTGTTATGGAAATCTAGAAGGGCATGGTGCTGGTCCAACCAGTCCATCCCAATTAAGAAATCATATGAGCCTAAAGGCAGAATGTTCAATTCAGCCTTAGTGCTCATTCCTTTCATGTCCACTGAACATGACTTAACCAATTCAGTGACCTTTCTCTTGGTCCCTGTGGCCAACTGCACTAACCAAGACTTCTCATGTTTGCTTCTCATTAGATGAAAACTTTCCACCACTCTAGGATCTACATAACTATGGCTAGCCCCTGAATCAATCAAAATAACAAGTGGTCGGTTGTTAATCGTACCTTCCACTTCAATCATGTGTGATTGAAATTCTGCTTGCTTATTGTCCAGGGCTGCATAGATCCTCAACATTCTTCCGCCCATATCCTCCACTGTTTTAGCTTGCTGAACAATATGGACAGTTCTTGCTTTGTCGTTTCTGTGGGGGCAGTCTCTGTACCTATGATTCCCTTTACAACCCCAACACTCCATAGGTGGCGGTCTTGGCACCTGCTCACTCCCTTCAACTTTCCTGAGCTCTCTGAAAGATGACTGTCCCCAAGGACTGTTTCTAAAAAAGGAAGGCTTGTTTTCCTTCTGCCTCTGTTCCTTCTTAAACTTCCTCTAATCATTCCAAACCTTCCGAAGGATAGGCCTTTCTCCTTGCTATTCATACAAGCATTTTGCCTTTATTATGGTCTCTCCCATGGTCTTAGGATCGTCATATTGAATCTTGTCACTCATGGAAGGTGGCAGTCCACTCAGATATCTCTGAATTTTGACAGCCTCATCTTTGATGAATGGAACATACTTTAGTAGTTCTAGGAAACTTCATTCATACTCATCAATAGTCATGTTGTCTAGCTTGAGTTCGAAGAACTCCTTCATATTTATGTCATAGTATCTTTTAGTCAGGTATTTCTTCTCGAAATACCTCTTAAATTCCTTCCAAGTGACCTCTTTCTCTCTGATGTGCTACACCTGCACAAACTGATCCCACCACATGGATGCTTTTCCATTCATTTGGTACATTGCAATTCTTCCTTCTGCATGGGTGAAATAATTCTACAGTTGGAAGTATTTCTTCATTCCAAACAACCATGTCTCGGCATCTTCCTCCTTATTATGTTATCCATCGAATGTTGGAGGCTTAATCTTGTTCATCTCTCCCTTCAATTCCTCCTTTCCAGATTTTTGATGTTTTCTGGTAGGGGATGGGCTTGAACTACTGTGTGTCTTCCTGTTAGAATGTCTTTGGGAGTGACTAAGATTTTGGCTACCACTCCTGGACCTACTTCTTCTCCCATGGGTTCTATGACTCTCCATCGTACTTGAGTCTTTTCCCTTCTCGAGTTTCTTCTCTATTCTCTCCAGGCTCTTCAAAAATTTTAAGTTTAATTCACCCTGTCGATCCCTGACTTTCATGAGATTTTGACTATCATCTCAACAATCCTTGGCCTCCCTTTGCAATCCTTCAATGATTTTCATTATGTGTCCTTCCTTATCCTTCTCTTTTCCATGCCCATTGGAGTTCGATCCTTCCACTCCCATATTGACATCCTTTCCTTCTCGTTCATCTCCTGTTTCGGAGGCAATCATCACCTTTTCCCATTCCATACTCGACGTTGGTTAACTGGAATCCTGAGCTCCGCTGAACTCTACACATGCACTTTGAAATTAAATTTGAAGTTTGTCAGGCCATTAAACCTTCAGGAACAATCCTCAACATTTATAAGCCAGTACGAACAAAACAAAGACATTTCGATTCAAATAAGTTTTCTGACCTCTCGTTCAACTCTACAATTTTCGGGTTTTTGAAACATTCATTTTCGACACTTCATAATTTTGGGACTTCGGGTTTTGGGGTTTCGGCCCACGAGGCTTTCAAAATTTCTTTCCTTTCTAACCCCCGACTTTTGAAATTCCGATTTACATTACCCTCCGGGCCCACATAGTATAGTGGTCACCCACAACTATGGTGGCACATGGGACATTAATGAGGGCCCACGTTTCTTTTCAACGACGTCATTGGGTCCCACCTCTCTTGCTTCTCTTCTTGACCCACTGGCATGTGGTACATATCCATGTGTCCATGTCCATTCCTAGAAGAATCCAATAGTCATATCTTTCTCATATCTACGGTGCAGATCCTTTCGTCTTTTCAGGGTTTCAGTTGTCGGAAGTTCGTGCATCCACACATTTTGAACTTCCATTTGTCGAATAAGGAATTCACTGTCTACTAACTTACTTGATCCAACGGTCAAGATCTTATCCCCACGATCTACAGTGTAGATTGTTTCGGGATTTCGGGTTTCGAAGGTGTTCACCTCTTCTCACCTCCCATCTCCCAAAATTTCAATGTCTTCCTCACATCTAACAGTCGTTACGAACCCGGAGATTCCCCAAAGGAAACTTGTTTGTTCATCGGGACTTAGCCACATGATAATGTCTCGATATTACGGGTCAAGACTTATCAAGGCGAGAGTCCGATTTCTTGTCAACAAAACTCCCGAATCCCCGATCCCCGATTTCCTGACTGCTCTGGGGTTTCCACCATGGAATGTCCCGATCCCTTGTTACCGAGACTCTGGGACTCCCGATATCGCGATTCTCGATTTCCCGAAATGGGAAATCTCACGACGCATGGCCTCCATTATTCAGACATTCTAGATCTATTTCGGGCTTTTGCCCCTATTCACTGGGGTTTTAACCCTCAGATATCTCTTGACAGATCCAACGACTATCGATTTTTCTAGCCAAGATCTGACAGCTCAGACGGTTCCTAACTAACTTTGGATTTCCTGTATCATGATTTCCACACTCCTATGCAATTCCAAAGGGATTTAAACCCCGTGCACACTTTCCATATCTAACAGTCACGAGGGTTCACCTTCCCTCCCGAACAAATCCTAAAGCTCTTACACTTATGGCATGGAGTCCTCTCTCCCTGTGGACTCATACCATACTACGGTTTCATAACGTCGCTATACCTCCTGAGCTTAAAAACTCATCAGGTAACTTCTTGACACCTTGGAGCACACCAGGGTCTGAAATTGCCCTTCCAGACCCAATTTCCCTTTGCATCCTCAGTCCAAAGACCGCTCCACTGGCCCATCTAGGCTTAGTGTCAAAACCTTGGGCTCTAATACCAAACTATAGCGTACCTTTTCAGCTACCAAGGTTTAATCGCTATTAAGGGAAGGTTATAACACCACTCTATACCTAACTCATTTAAGCACAGAGTAAGAACATATTATTTACTGCTATAATTAACAATCCATAACATTCCATATTAATTTGTATACACAACTAAAATCATGATAAGATAAGCAGTAGATTCATGCAAAACGTGATAAAAACATAATCAGATACTTATCTTTTAACAATGGTAGAATCCACCAACCAAGTGCAGGACTTCCACGAACCTCCCAGCCTTAGACCACACTGCTCATCAGCTCAGCAATGGGTCACCCTTGAGATGGGACTAAGCTCCACCCCAAGGCAAGGAAATCTAGGCTAGGCTAAGGTTACAGGGAAAACAACACACAACCACAAGGAAGGGATTCTCTCCAAGGAACCTCCCACGCTCAGTGCCCATAGACCCTCATTCCCCAAATGCCTGTTCCACCCTAGGAGTATACACCTTATCTGTCACCTGGATAGTCCTTCGGCTACTAATATCCCTTGCCTTGGGTTACAGGAACATGCTGGACTGGAAGTCTTCGGGTTCTGTGGTAGCTACAGGATTCCTTCCAGGAGTTCTCTCCTTCCTCTGTGCACTCTCTCAGCCAGAGGGAGTCGCTCACAGGTCCAACAACCTGTTCTTCCAATATTCAATCACCTCTCTCACCTAGGGAGAGTGTTGTACAATTGGCCAACAAGCCACACAAGATCAAATAATACACGTCCACCACAATCCACGGGATCCAGACACGAACACCCCAGGCAAGCTCTAGACTGATGCAACAGTATAACCAGACTTAGCAGGGATGAGACACTTCTATTTTCTCAATTTGGAAACATGAAATAGAATCACACTCTGGATTCTCAGGGATGCATGATGAGTCATCCACATAGGGGTCGATTCAGACTCCCTAGTTTAGAACAGAGAAGGGGTGTACCAACTTTCCGGAACAAACACATATTCTTTCCCCAAATCCACGCAGGGTTCTCATTCAGGGAATATACACACCAGTTTTCTGAGAGCCATACATTGGCTTTCGAATCATAGGGACACACCTAGGTTCTCTACAGGAGTCGGGTTGGTAGTACTATTCCCGGGCTCCGTACTGTTCAGACAATCGGGTAGAATGGGGAAGGAACCTTCTCACAGCTCATCCTAGTTGTTTCATTCGCATGTGTCAGGGTTGACACTTGTCACCCATGAAACTGCATGTGTTTGACCACCATGCATCTCCCTTGCATGTTCTCTCCTTGCCAGAAAATTAGGATAAACATAAAATGCACATGTCTTTTGGGGGTAATAATAAAATATTATTCCCAAGCTTACGCCCCTAGGCTCTACACTTAGCCCCTTTTCCCACATTCCATCCCCTTTTCACACCTTCCAGCCCCTAATTCCTTTCCCATCCTATGAATGCTCAGTCCCCCTTCACTCATTCATCGTGGTTGGTCTGCATGTGGCGGTGTTTATTTTTTATTAATTGTTCCGCGTGATTACATATACAACAGCAGGCTCCTGGCCTTCAACACTCAGTCTCCCTGGCCTAACAACACATAAGCCTCCAGCTTATACAACTTGGCTTACCAGCCTATAAAACATAATTACAATTCCTTTCAAAACATGGTTTACAATGGGGCTCGGCCTTGGGGACACTACAATCGTCCTGTCGTTGAAAGAGAAACGACTCTATCATCGATATACCGACGAAGACTATATGAAATTAAAAAAAAATTCATATCGAAAATATGTTTACGTGATGACTTATCTCATATTAGAAGAGAAGGGAGGACCCTCTCAATTAATGCACCGATGGCCTAGTGGTCTGACGATAAGTATTATCTTGTATGACGATCTTGAACCGATGAGATCGTAGATTTGGCTCCACAAAACTTCATAGCTAAGGTCATATTGACATCTTCATGGATGAGTGGAAGCCCTACATTAGTCCCTATTGATGTTGATGTGGTAGGAATGACACATATCTCCAGTTGGTTCTACCTGTCAATGTGGTAGTTGATGGTTGTCCTGAAGATTCCATACTAGAATGATGACATGTCACCACATCAATCTCAATCTGGGGAGTATCATTGGATTCTACAGCCCAGTGGCCTAGTGATCCAAGGGGCGATATCTAATCTAGTTCATCGATCTAGTGTTCAATCTGAGTCGTCAATCCTTGACAAAGCTCTGGTGGCTTGATGATATGTCATCGGATTGGGGCCGATCTGGAGAAGTGTTGCAAGTAGATTCTGGTGGCCTGATATAATCCAGACCATTGATCTCAAACGAGTGATAGCCATTGATTTCGATCGACCAATTACAAAAATTGACTAAGCTATGCACATAGTCATGATGACAACATCCTATGAATGTGGAAATATCATATTATTCCACGTTGATGTTGATGTGGCAAGGGATGTGATGTGTCATCCTGCTTTGAGGTTTGACATGTGTATTCAACGTACTCCACCTGTCCACATGGAAGATACTAGTTGGCTCTGACAAAAATCTGTTGGCATGTTGATGTATCTCGACATCATGGGAAATGGGAGAATGTGCTCCATTGATGCATCAATGGCCAAGATGATCCTAGAAATCAGTCTCAAACCAATGAGAGTTGTTTATTTGGGTCCACGAAACTCTGGTAAATAGTTAAGGCTTGTTTAATCTGGACCATTGATCTCTCTTTGCAAACAATTGGGTGTCGTACATTTGGCTCAATGAACAAACCTAGAACCTTTAAGTTGTGACTATGTCATTTTGACGTCAACTAAGTCTCACTGACACATGGGAAGTTTCTATTTTTTCGCATTGATTCTGATGTGGCAGGGGTGACATGTTTGACCTAGCTTTGTGCTGCTAACCTATGTCTCTTGTGGGTTCCACCCATCCACATGGCAGTTGCTGGTTGGTTTTTCATATTCCTATTGGCAAGCTCATGTGTCATCGAACCGAGAGAAATATGGAGAATTGTTGCAATTTAATCGTGGTGGAACAATGGCCCATTATGTTAACACCCATGCATTTTTTGTGGTTCAACGATATCCTCGACATTGATCTACTTCTAAGAAGCTGTCACATTGGTTGGGCTCCACCTTCTTACCAGCTCCTATGTTCTATTTAGTGCTCTCATGGTAATCCCCTTGGATAATCAACTTAAGCTCTTTTAGGGAGGGCTGACCCATTTTTAACTCTGATCAGCGCCCAAGTGTTTAATTTTTTCCTTATGCATGCAAGGGCATGCATTTCTTGCCATTTCTTCAATTTTCCTTGAAGTAATCTCACTCTTGATTGTTCAGAGGTGCTGGAATCTCTAATTCTTCTTTCAACTTGCTAAATCTCGACCTTATAACCTTGATGAACCTTCAAATCATTGGCATGAACAAATTGTTGATTAAGGCTGGTTGTCATTGATGTCAACCCTTGAAGAAAGCCCCGTAGCACAAAGGTTTGGGTAATGGACCCAATATTGTTTGATGTAAATATGACTCATTATTTTTTTTTCATAGTTGATAAGAAATAAATATGTATGAACTCCAAAATGGCCCCCTTATGGTGAATGCCCTCACGGGAAGACGCTTTGTGGAGTAAGCGAACCCACGCTTAATTGTGGAATGATGAGATGAAGGACAATGAATTTTTTAAGGAAACTATCCTATATGTATATTTCTTTTCATGCCATTTTCGGTGGTATGTGGAACGTCACATAACCCCTCACGGTTAGAGAGTTATGGCCATGAGAAGTTGGAGAGCCCAGGTTTGGGTAATTGAACCTAGTTTGTTTGATGGGTAACAGTATGAGTTATGATATATTTTTAGATAATACTATTCTATATGGATAGTACATGCCATTCCATTTCTTGTGGTATGTGGAGTGTCACATAACTCCTCGCGGTTTGAGAGTTATGGGGTTACAAAGTTGGAGGACCCTCATATGTCATCTAGAAGCCCCAAAAGGTCTTAGTCAAAGTGGTTTAAGACATTTTAAAAGGTAAATAATAAAGTGAAGTAATGAGTGTATTATAATTCAAAGTGAATAAAAAATAAATTATTTCAATAATAAATTTAATGGAGAAATTAGAAGTGGGTTAACCCT
>JZKD02S2189354.1:1611026-1639028 GCA_000966675.3 Picea glauca | reverse complement strand
CGTGATCATATCGTCTTTCTATAACTAATCTATAAGAATAGCGTTAAGTTGCAGGATTTATCACTGATACCCTGCCTTTGATTCTGTAGATTTTTCTGTTCATCTTCTAAATAGCATTTAGTCAAGAGATTCTTAGGTGCTTGTTGATTGTAGTTGTTTTCCTAATCTTTCTTCCATCCATCATTTAAATTATAAAAGATCCAGCGAGCTTGTTATCTCACCTTGTGAAAGAATACTTCGGTGTTTATGGTTGTATCTCAGATTTTATTAAGTACAGACCCCATAGCCCAATGGATGTGTAATTTGCCTCAACCAACTTTTAAAAAATCCTTTACAACAAAACAAACTTGTGCCCCTAACTAGCCTAATATCTTACTACAAACAAAGCTAAACTAAATAGAGAGATCCCTCTCTGAAGCTGGAAGGGCTAGATCCCAGCTTTAAAAGTGGTTGGTTAAGGTTACCTTTGTGTATTTCCTCTTTTTCAACCTCTAGGAAATTACAGAGTGATAACACCCCTGAAGCCTCCGATGAGGATTCCAGTGACGCATCTCTCACTGCAAGCAGTCATCAGCAGGACGCTACATAGGAGAGACCACAGTCTGATGGGAAGGAATTCGAGCCCGTGCTCATGGATACTCTCGAGCGGGAGAAGAACTTGGCTAGCAAAAAAGATACTATAAAAGGTGTCGCTCAAGGGGTAGCAGCGGAGGTGATAATCACCAATCTGCAGACGCACACCTCGACGGAAAGTGTCAGGATGGCAGCTTATGAGGACAAGGGTATCGACGCCATGGACATGCAGTGGATGACCAATGGGACACCTGTCATCGAGGATCCCTGGCCAGGCCTCTTTCCAGAGTATGTGCCAGATTATACAAAACTTGTTCCATACTTTAGCTCTAGTAGCTCTCATGGTAGTTAAATTGTCTGGTTTTTCTAGGACTGTTAGAAATTTTGCTACTTGAATTATATGGTTGGCTGAACTGGTTTCTCCTTCTGGAGAAGTTCAGTAATAACAACCAATTGGCTCAGTTTATGTACTCTTGATTTTGTCACCAAGAAGGTCCTTTTTATATAAAATACTTGCTTACAAAAAAAAAAAAGATGAATCCATAGATAGAAAGAAAGAAGTTAGAGCTCAGAGATATAATGAATCTACCCATGAAGATGATGATGAATCTACCAATGAAGATGATGATGAATACACATCAAAGAAAGAATTGCTCTGATCCATCTATCTTAGAGACTCCCAAGAAATATGAACATTAGACAGGGGGAGTTTATGCGATAGCTGTGACAGACCAAAGAACCATCCTTAGAGCATCTTGTAGAGTTTGAGAACACAGATTCAGAGCAATCAGTTAGCATAAGTACAATTTGATAGTATAATGATAAACGAGTTAGCATTATGGACAATTGTGCAAGTAGAGTCTTGGAAAATATGGACAAACATGGATTCGTAAGAACACTTAGTAGGTTTGGTTAGATATATGATACTGGACGAGAGCATGGATTCATAGATTGGTTCAGAGAGTGGTTTAGAGACAAAGGAACATTATCGTAATGGATGGTAATTACATAGGAAATGGATCAAACAATGCTAATGGATTACAAATTGACAGATATTTTTTGGAAACAGGCAGTGCATACAATAATTCACATTCAAAACAAGGTAATGCTCAAAAACAACACTGACAACACTCCATACGAGCTATGGAAAGGAAGACCAACAAATGTGAAGCACTTCAGAGTTTTTGGAAGAAAATGCTACATCAAAAGAGAAGATGGAAGAATGGGAAATTTTAACTCTCGTGTGGACAAATGAGTACTTGTTGGTTACTCAAGTACAAGGAAAGCATACAAGTTTTACAATATGAGATTGAACAAAATTGTGGAAAGCCTCAATGTAACAATTAATGAAACAGACATAATGGAATCAATGGAAAAGAAAAGGAATCAATGGAACAACCTTCTGAAGAAGAAGCAGAAGATGAAAAGGAAGTAGAAGAGGAAGATGAAGATAATACAACAGAAGCAAAAGAGCAAATTCAACAAGTGTCTCCAAAGACACCCAGTAAATGAGTATAGAATAATCATCATTTAGATCAGATTATCAGAAACAATGATGCGGGAGTTGAGACTAGAAAAAGAATCCATTCACTGGAACAAACACACCTAACACTCTTATCTACACTTGAACCAAACTGTTTTGAAGAAGCCAGAAAGGATGAATATTGCAATAAGGCCATGGATGAAGAATTGGATCAAATAGAGAAAAATGACACTTGAGAATTGGTTCCAAGACCAAAAAATAAGAATGTGATCCGCAAAAAATGGGTTTTTAGGAATAAATTAATGAAGATTGAAAAGTTACAAGGAACAAAGCTAGATTGGTATGTAAAGGATATGTTCATATTGAAGGAATCGACTTTGAAGAGACATTTTCCCCAGTTGCCAGAATGAAAGTAATTTGTTTTCTTTTAGCTTATGCATGCTCCAAAAATGTTAAAGTATATCAGATGGATGTAAAATCATCTTTTCTGAATGGGGTACTTGAAGAAGAAGTCTACATTGAACAAATAGAAGGATTTCAGTTGTCAGAGAACACAAATTATGTGTGTAAATTAAATAAGGCCTCGTATGGTCTAAAACAGGCTCCTAGAGCATGGTACTCCAGACTGAATAAGTATCTGCTATAGGCAAGGTTCATAAAAATAAGTGCAGATAACAACTTGTACATCAAGGTAAGACAAGGTAATATTTTATTAATTGAATTTTATGTTGATGATATTATTTTTGGTAGTGATGATGATAGGTTAAGACAAAAAATTTCAAAAGATATGCATAAATAATTTGAAATTTTGCTACTTGGAGAACTATCCTTCTTTCTAGGACTCCATATACATCAAAGCAACCAAGGAATTTTTATTTCTCAAACCAAGTATATCAAAGAAATGCTAAAGAGGTTCGGAATGGAATATTGCAAACTAATTGTCACTCCCATGCAAACCAGTTGCAAGTTGAGAAAAGATGATGATTCAAAGTCTATAGATCAAAGGCAATACAAGTCAATGATTGGCAACCTATTGTATGTGATAGCATCCAGACCAGATGTAATGCAAGTAGTTGGAAAAGTGGCATGATTTCAAGCAGCATCAAAGGAAGCACATGTATTAGTAGTGAAGAGGATTTTCAGATATCTCAAAGGAACATAAGAGTTTGGGCTAAGGTATCCAAAAGGAAAGGATCTATCACTAATTGCCTACACAGATGCAGATTGAGCAAGCTATATTGATGATCGACGAAGCACCAGTGGAGAAACATTCTACTAGGGTGAGTGTTTAGTATCATGGATGAGAAACAAACAATCATCGGTATCTCTATCTACAGTCGAGGAAGAGTATATTGCAATAATAACATGTTGTACACAGGTTCTTTGGATGAAACAAACTTTGATAGATATACAGGTTGAGTATGATGAGTCCATTCCAATATATTGTGATAATACAAGTGACATCAGTATCTAAAAATTCCTGGTGATGGACTCCAAGACAAAGCACATTCCAATCAAGTATACCTTGGGTAGGGATTGATCCCTGCATGGTATTCCAAGTAATTTGGTTTGGGATGCCCCCAATCGGTCCTCTTGGAATAGATATTGAACCCTTCCCAGGGTTCCACTAAGCATGGGAGGGGTTTCCCTCGATCGACATCCCTTCAGAAGGAAAAGAGCCCTACCAGGGATTTACAATACCTTGAGAGGATAAGGATCCCATCATCACTCCCTATGAAGGAACAAATACTTGCATATGGTTGGGTTCATTAAAGAAGGGTTTTCCCCTTGAAGAAAATACAGATGACGAGAAAGCATTTCTTTCGAAAGAACTAAACAAAGAGAAAGGAATAGACCCAACCAGATTCATATAGGACTGAGACCCATGACTCCCTCCACTAAACAATACAGAACTAGTACTAATCCGAGATGGTTGCTGGAAGGAACCTCCAAGAGAGGGGGACGGAGGAGAGATATGACCCCACCGTAACGGATAGCATTAAATGGAGTAGTGGTTCCTGTGAAGGATCTTTTCAAGGGAACACTAGAACTCCATGCCCCTAGAAAAATATTCTATAGAGTAGAGTAAGTTAAAGTTGAGATTGTATTGAAACCCAACATCCCGTATGTGAATGGAGTGCCAAACACATTTTGTATAATATGAATAATGGTCATAGTAATTGTGGGGATCGTGCCACTGCCAAAATTTTTAGGTGTCTGGTTAGCAATAGTAATTATAGGAGGAGGTGGAGGAGGAGGTAGAACCCCCCCTCCTCCTGTAGGCAGAATGGGAGTATAAGGACTCCCAATATAAGTAGCGTTATTCTCTTCCATAGTCAGTCCTCTAAAAAAATAATGATTAGGAGAAGTCACCTCAGGAGGGACAACCTGAACAAGGATTTCTATTGAAATATCAATGATCGAAGGGTTTGTGGGCCTGAAGCCTTCATCTTCGGGGTCGGAAATGCTAGTCTCCTCCGGTGCAAGAAAGTATTCACTAGGATCAATATCGAGTATATTTTCCTATGGCTCAGTCACTTGAAAAGAACCCCCTTGACCTATCCTTTGCCTCAACGGTAGAGGAGTTGGATCCAAAGTAACCAGAGGCATTGCTTGAAGCCTACGCGAATGACGAAGTTGTTGATATTCCACTTTGTGAAATGATCAAGTGACACTCTAAGGTTAGGATAATGAAAAACATAGAGCACACGCTAAAAGTTCCTAAAGGAAAATAAGCAATCAACTAACTAACATGAAGAACAATTATGCCAATCGACACTTGAGAAACTTACAGGTGCTAGTGTAACTCAAATATGGAAACACCCTCCGAATATACTCTGTAATGTCTGATTGGACATTTTCCCTAGGTAATGTAGTATAGCCCTGCAATCACCTATGTAAGTCCCTAAATAAAGGAAAATAATTTTCCATCTCTCATTTAGTTACCAGGCAGGTACATTCAACAGTCAGGCTAATCCTAATGAGCAAGATAGAAAAGTCTGAAGCTTTTCGAGGGTATCGAAGGAAAATGGTCTGGAAGACAACTGAGGATCTCGAATGGATTCAGTGTCCACGAAGATTCGTAGTGAAATGAAATCATTAAAGATCCCAGGAATGACCCTCAATATATGATCCCCACTATGCATGGTCTAAATTTGGAGGGGTTATCTCCTCTACCTTTCCTCACGTGACCCCATGTTTATCCCCTGTGTTAGAGGGGGGTTCCAGACAACTCGTACAAAACTAAACTTTTTACACTCCTTGTCAAAGACTCTTAAGTTTATTTAAGTGGCCTTGAATATTTTCGTCTCCACACCTATTTCAAGCCCCTAAATCCTAGACTACTTGGTGTACCCTATAAACAAAAAAGTCTAGTTGATTTTAGCATTAATCGTTGAATTTAATGGATTAATTATTTAGGGCGTAATGCAAGTGAAACTAGTGGTTTTCTTGAGATACGAAAGAGAAGAGTCAATAATTTTTTTAGAAAATTGTGCATGAAGCAAAATATGTTCTACTACTAAAAAAAATGGATTTTTAACTTTGAAAGGGAAAACTTTTCAAAAATGGAGACCAAGATCATAAAATGCATTTTCTCCTAGAATGCTTTTTCGTTTCAAAATGCAATACAAACTACTAAAAATGTCAAGGAAAAATCCTTAAAATAACTTTTGAATCAAAACTCTTTTCTTTTATAGAAATAGCCCAAGCTACTAACACTAAACAAACATGCATACTAAAATGCAAATGCAGTTAATGAACTACAACAATGTTTTTATTTTTATTTTTTATAAGCTTAGAAATGAAAATAGCAATCAAATGATATTTTTTTTCTTTTTTCAAAGCATAATCAAGGGAAAGAGATGAAAAACCAAATACTGACACAAAACCTAAACCACTTCTTGAAATCACAGATTCACTGGAATCCACAGGAGGACCTAAGGCTCATAATTTCACCCTTAACCTTGACAACGAAAAAAATAGATAAATAAACACAAATATTTATTTGCAAGTTGCAAGATAATCTGAGCCTTGAACCTAGCCAAACAAAGGCAATTAGAGACCCTAAAAAACTCAGGAAGACTTGAGAACCCAAGATATTCCGAAAAGGAAAGAAAAGTATTTAAAAAAAAATTTCCAAATGACATAGATGTGTACTTAACACAATCATACTACTCATGTACGTTGGTTGTGTATAATGTAGAAAGAATATGTACACGAGATGGACAGATAAAAGGGTGAGTACATTGTTGGAAATTTTCAAAAAAAAAGAAAAAGATTCAGATAGAGCACTCAACTCATCAAGTCTAGTAAGCACCTATAAGTTGACCAAAGACCCAAAAACACTCATAAAACTTCAACAAACATAAATTCAAGAAAATAAAATATCTCCTAAAAATACCCTAGATAGACTCGCTAGTGGAGTCGCCAATTCTACTATGGGGAAAATCTTGCTAATCTGGGTCTATCAACTAGGCAGAGCCTTGACACCCTAAAAGAGAGAAACTATTATATTGTACCACAAACCACACATAACCTTATGATATTTAAGGGAAGATAAATAATATGGAGACGTGTACTTTAAATCCTTATGGCTGATATTGATCCCTTCCGATTATTGTCTGTTCCAATACTAAAGGCTTCCTCCCAAAGATGGCAGGAAACATTGCTAGAGAAAAATATAGAAAAAAATATACTTAATTATCAATATTATATAAGAGTTATTTATTCATGAAAATATTCATAAACATAAACACATAGATATAGGATCCAAGACAAGAACTTTTCTATTTTATTAATAACAAAATTGGAGGTTACAACCTAAACTTTGTTGGCACCGCTCCATGAACCTCGCCTGGGTTCCTCTAATATGTCTCCAAGTGCACTATTCCCATTAAAATATTCGCCACCAACATGCAAATACAAGAGAAAAGGATGGATGATATAAGGAGGATGGATGGAAGGGAATGTCGAGGATAAAAATCAAAGAAAAATGCAGAAAGCTTGGGGAACAAAGGGAGAAAATTTGGCAAAGTTTTCTTTCCTCTAGTTTGAGATATCCAAAAGACCCCCCTAGAGCCCTATTTATATCAGAAAAATATGGTTAATTTGTTTCCATAAGGGTTACAGGGTGTAATATGGTTACAAAACCTAAGATAACCCGTAAACTCCTCTAGAAAGCGTTGATTTTATATTTCTTTTGTCACTTTTTAGAGTACATGCATGCTTTCAGTAGTGTAGCAAGTGTATGTACCTAAGATTTTAGGTATGCAACTAGCATATGCATGCACTCTTCCTATACAACAAGGTGTGTATGCCAAGCAAAAAGTTGGCTTTTAATAAAAACTCCATCAAAATGGGTTGGCATATGTATGAATGAGTGGGCCAACATCAAGGATGCATAGAAGTGGCATTTTGAGCTATAACAATAACAAGCGAGAGAGAGGGAGAGAATGTTTGGAGATATAGAGTGGGAGAGAGGAAAAGGGGAGAAGAGGGGGAGGGAAAGAGAGATGGGGGGAGAAAGGGGCAAGGGGAGAATATAGATAGAGAGAGTGAGCGGGAAACAAAGAGAGGAATTATTTATGTTAAAAGGAACATGTGTGCATTCCTATTCCTAATAATATGCATGCAATTTAGGAATGTGTGCACATTCCTAAAGTGTGTGCGGATTATTTTAATTTCATTTTTTTTAGGAATGTTCATGCATTCGTAAGAATGCATGTGCATTCTTAGGAAAGCACATGCGTTCCTAGGAACATGCCTATGTGGCACATTGAGTGGAGGTTTGGGGTTTTTCGAACCTCTCATATCAGGGATGTGTGCACATTCCTAGAAACATGCACATGTTTCTACAGGTTTGCATTCCTACTCACCGCATTTCTACTTTATCATCCACCAACTTCGTCCACTAACCCTTTCTTCATCACACCACATATTCTTCTTAAATTTATAAGTGATAATATTTGTAATATCATATTTATTCTACATGATGGCTTCCTCTTGTATTCCTCAATTATTTAACCAAGATTTGGGATATTTATGCCACCTCCGATTGAGTCGTTGGTGGTTTTGGCTAGAGTTTGAAGCAATTTTGGGGAGTCTCTTGTCATCCATGTTCCTTATATTGCTCTTGTATATTAGAAATATAATCATAGAAATGATCTCAGTCGGGGAAAGGATTGTTTGTATGAGGAGGATAGGATATGGTATATTTCCCTTAATTTTGAGATTATAAGTTATAAAATTATTTGGAATATGTTCTATATTTCTCCAAGATTCTATATATATAATGCAACCCCAAACTTCAGATCCATATAAGATAACTGGACTAACGAGAGTGTGAAAGAGGATTTTTTTTAACCTAAAGCCAAAGGTCTATTGATTTACAGTTTTTTTCCATCCCATAATAAGCTTTCCACCCTCCATTTATTCCTTTTCAACTCTATAGTTCCAATTGAGCTTGTGAGGGATATCGATTCCAAGATAGTTGTATGAAGGAACTTCCTCCAAGCTATTGTTTTGATAAAAAAATGTATCATAGGTGATCCTTTTGGATTTAATTCTCATAACCTTTGTTTCGTTAGTGTTCACATTCATTCACATGCTAGAAAAAAATTCCTTGAGGGTTATTAGTTTCTTATCTAGATCATAGGGACTCTTCACCATAAGAACAATATCATCATCATAAATAAGGAGGATGATGACTATACTAGTGAGATTCAGGCCAAAATAGCTTGCATCCTCCAAACAATTTTCTAAGTTATCAATATAGATGTCGAAAAGGGTAGGGGATAGGGGACAACCTTGCCTGAATAATATATTACAGTTAATTTCTTCCAACCAACCTTCAATTTTCCTAAACCTGGCAATAACTTTCACATATAGCCTTATTGCAGCATCTCTTAAATCAAAAGGGACTTTAAGCTCTTCTAACCTATTCCATAGGTTAGTCTTGGGAGCAATGTCAAAATATTTTCTAAAATTGATGAAGCAACAAAGGAGATCAGTTTTAGCATTATGAAACTCCTCTGCAATATTGATCCTAAATGTAACAAGGTCATCGACAATGGAATGATAGCCTCTAAACCTAGCTTGGCCTCTAGCTATTTTTCCATGGGGTTTTGTCTATGTGTCGATCTTCTTTTACAAAATAATTCTATATAGCTTAGCTAAAATGAGGATAATCATAATGGCCCTATAATTAGAGGGATTGATTTTATCCCCAGTTTTAAAAATAGATTCAATGAGGCTTTGATTCAAAGGTTTTGGGAATCCTTGTTGGATAGCTAAATTGAAGAGCTTATGTATGTGACGGATGGTGATAGATCCTCCAATTTTTAATATTTCATCTTGGTAACCTTCAATGTCCTTAGCTTTTCCTTTTGAGAGTCGCTTAACCCAAAATTTATTGTCTTCTATAGAAAATACTTCATATTTTATAGAGTTTCTCTATATTCCTTAAAGTATATGAGTTATAAACATATATTCTCTCAACACGAAATAGAGTTTCTTGATCTCATAATATTTACAATAACATTGTGAATAAATGGGCCTAAAATATGTTAGAAAGAACTAGGAGTAAAAGACACATTAATATTGGATAAGCTACATTTATTCTGAACTAAATCATTTAGTTGGAACATAATAGAGTTTTTTTTTTTGTTAGGATAAACTTGACTTGGAGAAAGAGTCAAAGTTGTTAGGTAAATGGTTTCAGGAACATGGTATTGGTGACCCATGTCATTAAGATTGTGGATGAGATGTAATGAAAGCCTATAAAAGGATGGTGATACTCCATTGTAACATATCAAGAGTTGAGTGGTGAAGTCTCAGTTGGTTGGGGCCAGAGACAAAAATAGATCTAATGTTGGCTCATTTTTCCCATGAGGGTTTTAAAGGATAAATATTTTGTGGTTTACGTGTATTGTTTCTATGTTTATGATATTTTTATCTTTCTCGCATTTTATTTCCTAACAAGTGGTATCAGAGCATTGTTGAAAATGAAAATGCAATGGGTGTTGAAAGCTTCAACACTAATATTTGAAGAGCACCAGGATTGGGTTCGAAATGTACGAAGGCTATATGGCTTGGATGTTTGGATCTAATGGATATGTTAGGTGTGGTTGGATCTCTTGTGTTGTTGCAAATATACCAATAAGTGAGCATGAGGAATGGAAAAGAGAGAGGATGGTGACATTAGTGTTAGGATAGAAACAATGAAAGAAAAAATAAATTGATGGAGTGGAATGTAAATGACAATATGACTGTAAGACCTAGTTAGGCATGCATACCCCAGGTTAGACGTAGACCTAGGTGATAGAGGGGAGCATGCGGGATTCCAAGATACCCTAAATTTGAGGAAGATTTGGTCAGATTTGGTCATGGAAAACCCCAAGTCAAGTTTAAAGGGGGTGATGTTAGGATAAAATTGACTCGGTGGAAGAGTCAAAGTTGTTAGGTCAACAGTTCCAGGAACATGGTATTGGTGACCCATGCGATTAAACCTATGGATTACATGTAATCAAATCCTATAACATTTTTGTGATACTCCATTGAAATGGGTCAAGATTTGAACGGTGAAGGCTCAATTGGTCAGGGCCAAGAGATTGGCCAGCTTGTCCTGGTTTGGCGAAGGGAAATAATAGATCTAGTGTTGGGTGTTTTTTCTTGGAAGGGTTTTCCAGGGTAAATCTCATGTTATTTATGTGTGTTGTTTCTATGATTTGAAACATTATTTTTTCTCTCGTATTTTTACTTACTAACATTCTTTAGTTTCTTTATTAAAAACAAGAAATGATTTGAAGAGTGGAAAAATAAACGATCCATATTTTGACAAAATGGGGGATAGCATGTGCATGTTTCTAAAAGTGCACTCATTTTTGAAAGCATGTGCACATTTTTGAAAGTTCATGTGTGTTCTTAAAATCTTGTGCATGTGCCTTTATGCAAAATAACATGGCTTTTGAGGCCTAAACAAGGTTGGGGGTACAAGGGACTTAAGCCCCAAATGAACCTTCTTGAGATCAAACGCCATGGTTAGGGGATAAACACTTGGGCCTTAGGCCCTAAATGTAGCGTCTTAGGCTCAATTTCCATAAACACACTTGTAATCCACAACATAGGCCCTTTTTAGTGCATATTTGGCATTGGATATGGATATGGATGTCATTTTGTGTTTTTTCACACAGAGGATGGGTTGTAGGGTCTTAACCATGATAGAGGAAGGAAAAAAGTGCATCAATATATTGTTGAATCTTCTTGGGCACAAATACCTTGAAGGAGTCTTTGAACCAACACATGAGTCCTCTTTAGGGTCTTGGCATGACAAGGTCTTGTTGATCTACTTATTTTTGCTCTTTCTCTCTATCCTTTCCTTTTCTAGGATGGGTTCCAAGACTCTCATATTTCACTCATCTTCCTCGCCCTAGTGAACCAAGCTTTCCCAATCTTAGAGGGTGATCATGATAGGTTTTCTCTTGCATCGATGTGAGAATATTTAGTAATCCATACCGGCTAAGGTCATTTTCACATAGGGTCTTTGGGAAGTGGAAAAGGCACAACATTCTTTCCTTATTAGACAACGAACTTCCCTAGAGATCAAAGTGTATGTAAAATAAGCTAAGATGTAGTGAACTAGACAAATTTAGGAGGTCCCTTCCTAATCAATTGATGGTACTCCATTCCTCTTTCCCACCAAGTGGATTTCTACTGTGATTTTCTTGCTTACCCTACATTTGGGGACTTGGTACAAAATGCTAAAATGTGCCATGTTTCAATGCAAAGTTGACATAAAATTTAAATATTCTTAGTCATATACAGGGAAGGGGTAGTTGATATTTGCTACCAAAAGGAAACCTACTCATAGTGCACTCATTGAGTCCAAATGTAATCCTTTGCCACAAATTTTAGTTTTGTTGGAAAGACCTTTCTATAGTCCATATCCACACATATATGGACATAGATAGTGATATGCCTCACTATCTATGCTTTGTCTCAATGCCCTTGAAGTGGAACTTTCACAAGGCTTCCAATATCCTTGAGTGAATCATCACCCCAAAAGTGTAATGGTAAATTTGAAAATCTAACCCACACTATAGAATACTATAGAATAGGAAAGGGAGTTTGAATCTAAATTAAAGATTAAAGTTTAGTTCTAAATGTAGAATCTCATGTTACACCAAAATCATGGTCTAGAACTTAAGATCTTATCTCTAGATTTAACCAAACTAAATTCCACTATAAAGAAACCTTTAATGCATGAAAGTAGGATTCTCCCTTTATTTTTCATATTCAAATATAAGAGTTTAGTTGTTGAAAATATACCAACATAATCCATTGACCCTACATACAAAAACCATTTTATTTGTTGAATTTGAATTGTTCTACTATGTCTTTTAGTGCCATTGCGAAGAGAGTTGAGGCTTCATTTACCATGAAATTTTGCGACTTTTGCTCTCCCAGATTCCTTTTGATCACTGTGTCCTTGAAAGAGAGTCTAATGGTAGTCGTCTTGTACTAATATGGTGAGCAATATTTCCTTTGTTACGCAAAATTCAAGGGTAGTGTATAGACCATCGAATCTAAATATCATTGAATGCTTCAGTGGATAGTTATGGGTTGTTGCATCTTAATTGATATTCAAATCTAACAACCTATGAACCACCTACTACAACACTTCATTTACCATGAAAATTTTAGAATACTATGGGTTTCCCTCTCCCATATTCCCTTTGATCACTGCGTCCTTGAATGAGAGTTTAATGGTAATCATTATGTACTAATTTGGTGACCAATATCTACTATGTTGCGTAACATTCAAGGGTAATGCATAGGTAGTCAGATCTGAACAATATTCAGATTCGATGACCTATGCATCATCTATTACAATATTGAATGTTGTGTAGTAAGTTGGATATTGGTCATTGTTCGATATAGCTTGCCGTGGAAAATATTGTATTCTTGTTAATGATTCTCCTATCTTTTTTAAATCATAAAATTCGATAATTGATAAGTTTGATACTTTTAAACCTTATCACAACAAATCAACATATCCACTTTGAAAAAATTCAACTCATGTGAAGACAACAACAAAGACATTAACGATTCCCTAGAAAAAAACAAAAGAAAAAGTGTAAGGACACCTTATATTGGAGGAGGGCATCGATCCTAGAGATGGCGGGACCTCCTTTCATGAAAGAAAGTACGCGAGGCCATGGAAAAGGAGGATGACGGAGGCTTTTTGGACGTGGAAGGATCTTTCAAATCTTTTTAGGAAAACTTATTCACTGACTTCGAATCACGTATTATGAGACATTGAAGAATATTCCAAAGTCTTTTATTGTGAATGATATATAGTTATACTTTTGCATGGAACTGTGAAATGATACACACTGGCAGGGCAGCTTGAAATGAATGATAAATTCTAAAGCAAGAAATGCAGAGAGAAAGAATAGAATAGAAAACAGTATATTAGAATATAAGAAGAAAAGTACAATGCGAAGTAAGTCTGAAGAAGTACTATGTAATGGGAAATAGCTGAGCTAAATAGGCTCAAGAAAATCAACAATAGAAAGTACAGCTGGCCAGGATAGATGGCAGTGTATAGTCAAACTATTGAGGTTACATTATATTTAACACTCCCTCTTAAACTCAATAGTTACAATCATCAGCACTGATTATGCCTAAGTGTTTTCTCTGAAAATCAAAAACCTATTTTCCTAGTGGCTTTGTAAAGATATCAGCAAGTTGATCTCGAGAACCACATAATTGTAGTGCAATATCACCATTATTGACTAGCTCACGTATGAAATGAAAACGAGTGTCAATGTGTTTTCTTTTCTTGTGAAACACGTGATTTTTGGATAAAGCAATTGCTGAAGTATTATCACGAAAAATAGGAGTTGGATCCTTTTTTGTATGTGACATATCTTTCAATATTCTTCTCAGCCACACAACTTGACATGAAGATGAGGTAGCAGTGACATACTCTGCCTCTGCAGAAGATATTGAAACAATTGGTTGCTTCTTTGATGCCCATGAGATTAGGTTCATGCCTAGTTGAAAAACATGTCCAGATGTGCTTTTCCTGTCATCTAGGCTGCCTGCAAAATCACTGTCTGTGTAACCAGAAAGTTGATTACTATCAGATTTAGTGTACCATAAGATGAAATTGAGAGTTCTTGCAACATATCTCAGAATTTGTTTTGCCATTTTCCGATGAGAATCTTTGGGGGATTCCATGAATCTGGAAACAAGGATGGCTGCATACATAATGTCAGGCCTAGTTGCTGTAAGATACAACAAACTAGCTACTAAAATTTTGTACAAAGTAGGGAATGCCTCTGTTGGGCAAATTTGGAGGAGTATATGTAGGCATTTTTGCCATTTTTGTAAGCATCGATGGTAGAGCAGAGCTCCCTACTGTAATGTTTTGGTAGCTATCCTAGCTTTCAGTTTATGCATCTGTATATGATATTTCTTGTTTTATGACAGACAATTCTTCTTACTCCGTCTAGTTTTCATCTTATGCTAAGAGAGTTCGTGAACGACTGACTCGTGCGAATTATTGCAGTTCTGCTATGATAAATGATTTATTGTTGCATTATTGCATTCTCTGGCCTTGTGTTTGAATGTAAGATGATATTACATTTGGACATCTTCTTCCTCAGCCTGTTAGAAACCTGATGTTAATAACAGACCTTTGTTTTTCTCTTATATAAGTCTTCCACCTGTTCACCCTTTACTACAGCTCACTGTCTAAAGTTTACGCAAGACCTCACTTGCTCATGCATACCTGGCCTAGTTTCAGATTTGGAACGCTATTGTTTTGAGTTTCCCGCCATTTGATCACCCATCTATGAACAACCGTGACATAAAAAAGATGGGCGTCGGGCTCTGCTCCTGATAGCAATCCAGGAGTGACTTCCATCACCAACATTTCTGGCGCCGTTGCTGGGGATGAAGTTGAATATTTTCCTTGGGCAGAACGACAACGATCAATTGATTCTGAAGGTGCATCAGAAATCAGAATTAGTCAGATTGCTACTGTGCACCTGGTGACTCCACTGTGGAGACTCCATTGTTTTTACTTTATTGTTTCAGTTGTGGCCACTGTTGGCACACCTGAAAGCTAACCTAGAGGAGCTTTCTCGAGAAGGTTTCAGCGGCTGCTTTCTCAGCCTGAGAAGTTTCCCAGGGTAACGATAATGTTAAGATCTGGCCTTTGATGGTGAACAAGGACCAGACACATTCGAAGCTACACATTTTTCACCTGGTGACTCCATGATTCAAGGATCGATTGGCGACTCCATTGGTTCGATATGGAGAAAATCCTTGCTCACAGGTTTGCTCCTTTTAATTTTTTTGTTATTCCTGGTTTTCCTAATGTTGTCCCCTCTATAGATGAATGGGGTGATTATTTACCCATATTTGGAAAGTGTGAAGAGGACAACCCTGCTCAGCACCTGAGTGAGTTTCATGAACTCATGCGTCAGTGGGAGATACAGCATGAGGATGTATTATTGAAAATGTTCATGTTCTCATTAGCAGGGGATGCTCGTAAATGGTATCATTCAGTACCCCCTGCTAGCATTTCTTCACTCGTAGAATTCCATGCATCTTTCACCGCTTACTGTTAGAAGTTGTATCCCTCTAAGTTGATTTTTCATAACTGTTGTGAGGGATACTACAACAAATGTGTACAAGATAGAGCCTTCTTTTATGAAGGCTACGAGGATGATCCTGATGTCCTGAATCAGGAATCAATCATTTCTCCTCCCCATTCGTCTTCTTTGGGCGAAGTTATGGAGCTGATAAAATATATCAATGCCAGACTTGATAGGTGGGAATTTGAGCGATGTGCAGAGGACTTTCTACCCTTTGAAGAAGAGGATTTTAATAGCTCTACAATGGAGGATTATGAATATCCCAGGGAGGAAAAAGATGCTTTGGGCGGAGTTATGGAACTGATAAAATATATCAATGCCAGACTCGACAGGTGGGAAGCTGAACAAGGCGCTGAGGTTTTCCCATCCTTTGAAGCAAAGGCTCTTAGCAACTCTACTGAGGGAAATTATGAAAAAATCTTTTCCATGGGTCCTGTTTATGGTCATTATGAATCTGACCCATGGGAGAGTCCAGAAGAAGAAATCCTCCTAGATATGATTAGGTCTGATGAAGGCTATAAGGATAGAAGACTGGGGGAAGAAGATGCTCTGAGTAAACTGATAGAGCAGACAAAATCTCTCACTTCCCAACATGCAAGGTTGGAATCTGAGGACAATGGGGAGGATTTTCTAGTGACCAAGGCAGATGTTCTATATGGCTCTTTAAAGGAGATGATTGAATATTTCGTAAGCGCATTATCATCTACCCCTGATGAGCTTGTTGTCTCAGATCAAAGCAATGAAGTGGTAGTTGGGGAAGAGGACTATTCTCTTTTTGTTCACGAGATTTCCCATGATGTATTTACATTTGGGATTGAAAAGGAGGATCTAGAGATCATTCCTTTTTTGCAAGATGAAGAAGTCTAGTGCTCACCTAGCTTTAATGACTATTCAGTTGAGGAGCAACAGAGCCCCACATCACAGATTGATGAACTGGGTAGAAGCCAGCCCGTGTATGATAGTTATGAATCAGGTTCTGAGCTAGACACCTAGAACTTCCAAGAGAAGGCTGTAGAGCCTTCTCCTCTGTTCACAAATGAAAGACAATGTGAGGAAATCAGCCCCCCCGAGTAGCAAATTGAAAAGCAGAGCTTTCCCATGGGTCCTATCTATGATGATTATGACTTTGACCCTTGGGAGAGCCAAGAAGAGGAACTAGAAGAACCAGAGGAGCAGTCGAAGATGCAGTTTACAGACTGCGTAGAGCCAGTCAGTGAGTAGCCACCGCCTGAGATCAATCAGCCTATGTCATTCGTCCACCCACCTATGCTTACCATAAATATTCAACCACACATACACAACTATGTAGCAGAGGAAGCTGCCTGTCGCCAGTTTTCTGGAGTTTTCCACTGGTCCTATGAGCCTGTGAAGGAATACATGGAGTCGCATTTCCTTCATAAATTGGAGCCACCCTATTTCATCTCAACTTCAGCCTGCAAGGAGGATTTGAAGAGCGTAATCATTCTGCTGTCAGGGTTACACCACCTATTTGTAATCATCGACAGAAGGAAGGAGCTTCCATTCATGAAGTTACTTGATTGGCTATGGTGGAAATTTGCTTTCACCTAGCCTCATGTACAAAGTATATTAGTATTAGGTTGTACATAAATAAGCTCCTTTGAGCATGTATGTTTATTTTGTTCATTTTTACTTATTGGCATGTATTTTCAGCAGGCTGTTTTGAGATTGACTCCATAGCCCAATAGAAAGTCGACTAGAACTGTAGAAGGAGTTCTTAGAGCATCACAGGGATGACTCTATCCCCCATGGAGCCTAATGTTAGCGATAATTATTTTCATGGGCTCGAGAGCATTTGGGTCTGCAAGTTGCACGAAGTGATCAAGCGCAGCTAGGGAGAATCCTTGTTTCTCCAAGTAGCAGGTCAAGCGAGTGGGAAAAATGTCGTCGGCAGCATCCAAGGTCTATTTTTGAGAAGCAGATCGACGGTCGGTGGGTAATTGTAGGCAGTTGAGTCACGCCAAGTATAGCGCAGAATTTTGTAAAGAGGTGAACAATCAGAAGTCTTCGTGGAGAACTCGCGAAGTAACGAGGGTCGTTGATCATGATGAGTTGATGCGTGGGTTCATTTCTTGAACTTGGGGTTCGTGAGTTCGGAGGGCGGACCATATCCTTTGGTTGCATGAGATCGCGAGTTGCGAGAATTGTGGAATGGAAAAAAAAAACCATCGCCTCTCGGGATTTCTTGGAGGGAGAGTGCCAAGGTTCGACGCTCCGACTCGCGAGGTCGCGAGTTGTGAGAGGCGCTAGCACTTAATCCTTAGCTGAAGGTTACGTGGGGAGGGCACTAACAGTAAAATGAGCTAAACAGTATTGCTGAGAAGATCTCAGCCATCCATCCAGAGGGACACGTGGTGCACGATTGGGATCCTCGCATTTTCTCCCATCGCGACTTTGAAGCACAAGGACTAGCTCTTCCCAGCCGCGAGACATGAAGTGCCAAAGGCATCCAGGGCCCAGACCCACAGTATTTATGAGAAGATCTCAACCATCCATCCAAGGGGACGTGTAGTGCATGATCAAGCCATGTCGTCATTTCATTTGTCGTAACCTTGAAGCATGAGGAGCAGCCTCCTCCCGTCCACAAAACGCGAAATGCCGAAAGCGCCTTTGAAGATAGGCACAGGGTCATAACCCGTGGTCACTTGGGGGTGATAGAAAGAGCTATGCAAAGGGCCGAAACACTGGGTTTAGCTGCAGAAGGGATCACTGTGTTCTCCAAGTGCTAGTTCAACTTGGTCTCAATCCTAGTACCTGCTCAGAGTGAATGAAGAAGAGAGGGGGTGGTTGAAACCTTGCCTCACTCATTAATTGCAGAGGATGGAGGGTCTGGAAAACCGTCTGCCCGAGGAAGTCCTATGTATCGATTTTCTCAAAGAAGCCATGTTGAAGTCTTCAGCTTGACAGAGAATTCTATACACGCTATCCGAACACTTAATAGCTCAGCTACCCTCCTTACAGGAGCCATGTTGAGTTAAGGTGGCGTCTGATGAAAGATATCAGTACGAGTTTGACTGAAGGGATGCCATGCCTTGGAGGTCCGAGCATGCCTCTGTTGGGCAAATTTGGAGGAGTATATGTAGGCATTTTTTCCATTTTTGTAAGCATCGATGGTAGAGCAGAGCTACCTACTGTAATGTTTTGGTAGCTATCCTAGCTTTCAGTTTATGCATCTGTATATGATATTTCTTGTTTTATGACAGACAGTTCTTCTTACTCCATCTAGTTTTCATCTTATGCTAAGAGAGTTCGTGAACGACCGACTCATGCGAATTATTGCAGTTCTGCTATGATAAATGATTTATTTTTGCATTATTTCATTCTATGGCCTTGTGTTTGAATGTAAGATGATATTGCATTTGGACATCTTCTTCCTCAGCCCATTAGAAACTCGATGTTAATAACATACCTCTACTTTTCTCTTATATAAGTCTTCCACCTATTCACCCTTTACTACAGCTCACTATCTGAAGTTTACGCAAGACGTCACTTGCTCATGCATACCTGGTCTAGTTTCAGAGTTGGAACGCTATTGTTTTGAGTTTCCCGCCATTCGATCACCCATCTATGAACAACCGTGACACAAAACTGATGGGCATCGGGCTCTGCTCCTGATAGCAATCTGGGAGTGACTTTCGTCGCCAACACCTTGTGTCTCCAAAGACATCGTGAATTTTGAAGTATTCTCTGAATAAGAGGATATTATGATATCCCAACAAATGGAATCTATTTACTCTTAATATGGTATGTTGTAAGAGATTCTCCCAGATGCAGCACGGTCATATTTTGGCAGAACCAAACAAAATTTTGGGCCTCATTTTGATGGTATAGTAGGATAAACACAAATAATCCCATGTATCATTTGGATAACCAATTTCAACAATTATAAATCCAACAGATTGTGGCTAGCCCGACCCCTAGTTCATCTACCCCCACAACCCAAACGTCAAAAGTACATAGTGTGCAGTTGACGAATCCCAAAGGTAACAAACAACGAGAGGGAAAAATTAAATCCAAAGGAAAGAAGGGTAAGGGGGATAAAATGTTTTCTAATAATGTTGGAGATGGTAAAATGAAAAGAAGAAGGTGAATTTTCTATGTAATTGTTTCATAGATGATCACTTGACTCACCAATGCCCTCGACTTGAGGAGGCCCAAAATATTTTGGAACAATAGTAGCTTGCTGCGTTAACTAACCCTTTCCCATAAGGAAAAAATATGGCATAATATTCTTCATCCAAAAATTCGTCTAAGGGGAATTAGGGAGCCCGCACGCTTAATGCTAATAATGGAGTCGAAAACGTATACATGATGAGATATGATTCTAATCTTCAGACCAGGGATCATGATTATGGAATGCCAGAATCTGCTGACAAGGGAAAATAAGATTCTAACCCACAACCTCCTCTTCATATTGAGAATACTATGGGAGAAACTATGACTCGCATCCCTAAGGGTGCATTTAAGAAGGCTTCTCACAATATAAACACAAGGGTTTCTCATAAATACTCCATCGTGGAGGATATGGAACAAACTCCTTCTGTGATGTCTGCTCTAGAATTTCTCCATAGTTTCACCTCATAGAGAAAAGAATTGTTGTCTGCCTTGAGTTTTGTTGAGCTAGCTAACTCGGGAACTATTGTTTTTTATCCTACCGACCATAAACCTTAGTTTACTTACCATGTCTCTTTCAATATAGTAGTGGTTTATGCCACATAATTGTTGACATATTTTTTTTTTGTATGGTAGTAGATGAGGGTGCCTTAACTTGCATGATGTTGTTGGCATGTTGGAAGGCCATTGGCCAACCCGAGTTTCCTGTTTCACCGATGTTGTTAACTGCATTTGGAAACCTCTCTTTTAGACCACATGGAATAATCCCCTCCTTCCCCGTGTAGTTGCATGGAAAAACTATGTGCATCGAGGTAGAAGTAGTTGATGCACCTCTCAACTAGAAGTAGTTAGGATGAATTTGGACCTATGCTATGAAAATAGTTGCATCCACCATTTTTCAGGTATTATAGTTTCCTCACAAAGGTAGGATCATAATTGTTGATCAATTATCCTTTTCTCATCCTAACTCTTCATCAAGGGCGTCCACGGTCTCGATGATTGACAACCTGCAACCAGGTACTATCAACTTAGGTGCCAAACATTTTCCATCTCTAATGGGAAATTTTTATCATCTTCCACCTTCGAATGATGTCAAGTTTGTTTCGATTGTCCCTGATCAGCTGAAGGTTGCAATATTTAAAGTAGCTTCTTTTCGAATGATTTATTTTAATGATCTATGGAATTTAGTTATTTTAAAGTAGCTATGCCCCTATTTGCAGCTAAGGTTGCATACAACATTGTCCAAGAAACCTTGGCCAACCCTGACCTGAGTCCCCCTCAAGAGATAGATCATGTTCTCGAGCCTATTTGGTCTCAAGACTCTCTTAATACTCACAATCCTTTGGACATTGTATTTCCCTCTAATGAGGTGATTTTGGAGGTGATGAATGGGCTGGATAGACCTTGGGATGATCTTCACCATAGATTTTATTTTTTACGCAAGATTAGGAGAGTAGACATAGGAGAGTTCACCATGACCACGAATGGTGATGCCTCTTCTCTTGTTAACCCTCTAGCCATGAAAGGAATACATGCCAAGGGAAACATGGAAAGTATAGCTGAAACAATACCAATTGACATCTCTAGAACCCCTGACATCATTGAAAATGTCTTCATCGAAGCAGATTGTTCCCCCAAGGAGATTTAGGTGTACATTGAATTATTTAAATATTTTGGCAACATTTTTTCCTGGTCTTATGAGGAAATGTCAGGCATTGACCCTCAAATAGTCAAACATGAGATTAGGACTTACCTCGATGCTATTCTTGTTCAGAAGAAGTTTCACCTAGTCAACCCTTGCAAGGCAGTGGCTATCAAGGCTGAAGTAGAGAAACTAATTAAATTCAGTTTCATCTACCCAGTTCAATTAAGGGAATGGGTGTCAAAGCCTATTCCTGTCAACAAAAAACAAGGTATGATTCATGTGTGCATGGACTTTAGAGATCTCAATAAATATTTCCAAAAAGATAATGTTCCAACCCTATTCATTGATCAAATTGTCGATTAATGTGTGGGTTGTGAAGTGTTTTCTTTTATGGATGGTTTTTCCAGGTACACCAAGATTCAAATCAAAATTGAGGATCAACATATGACTGCGTTCATATGTCCTTGGGGTACATTTTCATACAGAAAAATGCCTTTTGGCCTTAAAAATGATGGAGCTACTTTTCAGTGGGCCATGTCATTCTCCTTCCATGACCTCAAGTATATAGTCGAGGTGTATCTTGATGATCTAGAATGACATTCTCGTAAGATATCTAATCATCCCACCCACTTACGACCTATTTTTTAGAGGCGTCAGTACTACTGGATTCGCCTAAATCTGAACAAGTGTAGTTTTTGTGTAACATCAAGACGTTTGTTAGGGTTTATCATGTCCAATAAAGGGATCATGGTCGATCCTTTAAATTTTGAGGCAATAGTTCAATTGCATCCCCCACACAAAATACCCCAACTTCAAAGTCTACAAGGGAAAGATAACTTTCTTTGACGATTTGTTGCCAACTATGTGGAAATAACTAACGGGTTCATGCATATCTTAAAAAAACGGGTGCCATTCTTTTGGGATGAAGTGACTCAACACTCTTTCTATAATTGAAACTTGTCTTGACATCTTCCCCTTTGCTCAGTCCTCTAGATCATGGCAAGGATTTCTTTTTGTACCTTTCTGCAGTAGATTCTACTATTAGTATGTTTTTGGTCCAAGAGGATGACATGCTCCAGAAGCATGTTATATACTACCTTAGATGAGGCTTGGTTGGATTTGAACTCAACTACAATCATGTTGAGAAACTGGATTTGGCAGTTATCCATGCTTTCCAAAGGTTCTTTCATTACATTCTACTTCATAAGACCATCGTCGTAGTCATCATGAATCATTTTCAATATCTATTGACATGATGGGTCATCGACGGGAATGTTATTCGATGGATATTCATTCTTCAAGAATTTTATTTGGACTTCATTTTGGCGAAGTATAAGAAGTATTTGGTCTTTTCCGAATTAATTCTAGAGCTTCCGGTTGATATTGGAAATGATTTTCCAAAATATTCTTTGATCAATGAGGATCTTTTCCTTATTGCATCATCAGACCCTTGGTATAGAGATATACTTGTATATCTTTAGACTTTGAGGTTTCCTTCCTCTGCATCTCATGATGAGTTTCTATGGATAGACCATTAGGTGCACAACTATACTATCATTGACAATACTTTATATCATTGAGGATTTGATTATGTTCTTTGTCGTTGTCTAACAAATGAATAGACAAAGCTTGTGTTGAATGAATTTCCTATTGGAGAATGTGGTGGTCACTTATCTGAGTTGGAAACAACCAAGAAAATTAAACGCCATGTATACTTCTAGCCCTCATTGATTAAATATTGTGTAGAGATGGTCAATAAATGTCACCCATGTTAGATACTCTCTAGGAATATGTAGACACACCCTGCTCCCATGTTAGGAGATATTATTGTTGGTTCCTTCACTAAGTGGGGGATAGATTTCACTACATGCCACCCAGATTCAGATAGGAGGAATTGTTATATCATTGTGTAGTCGACTACTTCACTAAGTGGGTCGAGGCCATGCCAACACTCAGTAATGATGGAGAAACAACTGTGCTTTTCATTTTTAACCATATTGTAGCTAGGTTTGGTATTCTGAAGGAGATTGTCACAGACCATGGAAGTCACTTCCAGAATAAGATGATGGCTAAGTTAACATAAAAACTTGGGTTTAATAAAGAAAATTAATGACCCTACTATCCAGAGGTGAATGGTTAGGTGGAGGATGTCGATAATTTTCTAAATACTATTCTTGATGCAGGAGCTTCCCAAACATCACAAGCAACAAGCAAGTGCAAGGACGAAAGCTAGTTGGAAAGCACCAGCGCACATTTTTTTGAAATATTTTGAAACATTAATGTAATAGTTGAGAGAAAGCACACTTAGATATTGTAAACAGATCTTGATCGATCCGCTCTCATCTGTAGTAGGTGAAGGCATTAATACATAATTAATGTGAGTAGGTATACTTAAATGTATATTAGACAATTTAGAGTGTAGGAGGGAAAACCGAATATAGACACCCTCATCTAGTATCATTGTAATATTAACATGATCAATCGAGCATAGAGTATAGAGGAGAAGAAATACATTCAGCTATTGAGAGAGAGAGAGTAGAGAGTTGTATTTGAAAACACCCATGTACAGAAGTCCTGAATTAATACATGAATATTTGATTCATACTTATGGTGTTGTGATATTCTCTATGTATGCATGTTGAATGTTATGCTCATAGATATTTTACTCTTTTTGTTATGCATTTGTTGTTACGCTATGTATGAATAATTTCTTGTTGAATGTTTGAAATCTGAGAGAGAGAGAGAGAGTAATTAATGAGTTTCAATTGTTTCTCAACCTGAGTGAGTAAAATTCCTGCAAGGAGTGCATTGGAGTTTGTCCGCAAGGAGTGCGTTGACAAGGGCTCAGAGTTTTTATCTTTGAAAAATCAGGAGGGATAACATTGTTCTCATACTTGTAGAAGTGCAAGTTAAGCATAGGAGCCATGCAAGGTGTGCGCAGGCCGAGTAGAGTCTCAGAGCTTACGACCTAAGGGAATTGTTGAAAGGCTGCTATTGCAGGGAATGCACAAAGTCGAAAAGGTTCAAATACTAGAGCGTATTTAAAGAAGTGCAGCAAGGAGTGTAGTGGCCATATTATTTAACATCAATTATTTTTACAAACAAAATAGTAAAATTCAATAATTCTTTTTATGTTTACACATACGCATTTTAAATTGATCAACGAATATTAAAATTTAATAACAGAATAAAAACAAATACATAATTTTAAATACCTGGGTTTGATGCTAACCCTCTGTTTGTCCACTTGTCCTATTGACCTTTGCTGAACTGTGTAAACACTACCCAAACCTTGTTCCACCCTGCCAACTAGGACAACTTCCTAGCTCCAGGATATCATATGGATATCCTGGCCCCTCTGCCCAAAACCTCCAGCAAACCGGTGCCCCTATACTAAACCTTCTGACTCCAAAACTCAACTCTCCTGTCTGCAAATCCAAGAGAGCCCCCAAAGAAAAATAATAATGTTGTAGAATCCTCCTCCTCCTCTGTAAACCTTCCCCCTCATATCCCTCCTTCACCGCCCTTCCTCCTCATTTATTACCTTATCTCCACATTCATTACCCTATCTGATTATTAATGCTTTATCTTATTATTCATGTCCCCTTATCCGTTTATTTATTATTTTATCCTATATTTAATGTCCTATCCCTTCCCGAATACGTAATCTTTAATTTACAATATAGTTTATTAAGCCCCTTTAATTCTTTACTTAATTAATTAATGAGTCAATTAATAATTAATTAATCCTTGAAAATCATGAACAAGTAATTAATAATAACTAATTAGTTAATGTTATTTAAGAAATAATTATTGTTTAGCTAACTTTTAGGACAACTAGATTATTAAATTAATTATAATTAATAATCCTATACATCTATTTAAGCAGGGTTGTTACATACACCCACCCTTCAGGAAACTTTGTCCCGAATTTAAGGTATCTTATGGTACAAAGGAAAAGAAACATGGTTCACACATTCATAACAATTAACCGACATTATCAGTAAGTAAGTCAAGAAAACTCATACATACTAGTGTATATGTACAAGAAATGCATGTGTAGCTAGTACATACAATTATCGTGCATGTATTAATAATCAAACTGTCATCCTTTAGTAATTTATGTATGCATCCAATCTATTCAGCAAGACTAGTCTTTTATAAAAGACAACAAACCAATCAATTGTTTGAGAAATCCTTTAATTACTATTATCCATTTCAAAAAATTTATTTTAAACAACTATGGTTTAGTTACGTAATAATGAATATTCATATATACACATTTCTCTCTTTTTTTTTTTGGAAGGGAAAACATTAAATTACAACATCAGACAAATCTCCATACTCTCTCAACTATTTCTACTCATCCTTCCTCCCTAGCCTACTTCCATCTCCATTCCTATCCTTTCTCCGCTGGACTATCTTGGAGAATCAACTATATTGACCTAACTCCAAATAGAACCCATAAGCGAAAGTGTCACTATCTCGACCAAGCTTCCCCAACAGGCATCTGACAGTCATCATCACATGTCTTGGGGAGCGTGAACTAACACTGTCCTCCCATGACTTCAGGTTTTGGAGGATACATGGTGGGAAATGCCTCCACCCCTCCTAACAGGACTAGGGTCCACAACCTACAATGGAATACACAGTGGCACCATGTTGTTGGAGTTTTTGTCATCGTTTATTCGGTTTTGGGCAGTGTCATCACCTGAAATCATGCACTAGTCCACATATCATAGCAATGCATCCAAACCAATATAATTTACATACAATATTCATACCATACTGTTTCATGGCTTGTGGTCATAATATTCACTTTCATCATCTTTATCCTTTGGCTATTTCATAGGCCATAACCTGTAGATTAGTCTGTAACACAAACTCATACATTTCTATGCATTATCATCATGTAATTACATACTATCATCATTTTAATTTGGTATCCCTGTACCAATAAATTAACATCAAAGTTTTCTAGTTAGAAATAGATCTCATAATATCCCATAATTCAATTTTGACACCCATTCATAAGATTATCATTTACCCAAAATAGATTGCATCATATCCAACATCATCTTAATAGCATTTAAACATTCATTAAATTCACATTCTCACAATATGTCACATCATATACATCATCATTAATAACATTTAAACATTCGTAAAATTTACATTCACCTAATAGATCTCATTACATACATAATCATCAATAACATTTAATCATTCATAAAAGTTCATACATTTAAAGTTTAGGTGTATCACTTAATAGTTTCATTGTGACTAGAAAATAGAGTATATAGGCCTCAGGTAATCCTAGTTGTCTAAGTCAAAAGGTGGTGTTACATACACCCCACCTTCGAGAAACATGTTCTCGAGGTGGTCAAAAAAGTGAGGGATAGTCTCGTCGTAGCGTCTCGACGTCTTCCCAAGTAGCAGATCCTAGACTATACTTGTCCCACTGGACCTTAACTTGGTCTATCAGATGGTTCCTGAGCTATCAGAATCTACGGTCCAATATTCATGACGGTTCTACCGTGAGGGTTCCCACGTCCGATACCTACAATTCATTCCAATTTAGTTTATGTGATTCATCATCAACATAATGACGTAAAAAAAATACATGAAATACATTATAAGTTTTATGCAAGTGGGGTGGCAGTACGAGACGATATGCAATGGGTCTAATTTTCTCTTGGATCCTGAATGGTCCTATAAACCAAGGTGACAACTTTTTCCCCTTACCGAACCATATGGTACTCTTATTAGGCCTTATACGAATGAAAACCTGGTCTCCCACTTCATAACTTTGGTCGGTCCTATGTGCATCCGCATAACTCTTCTGCCTATCCTGTGCTTCCTTTAGTCTCTGCCTAATCTGAATCACGTGTTCCTCCATTTCTTGAATCAATTCTGGCCCAACTGTTACTCGGTCTTCTAGTCTATCCCAACTCAATGGTGTTCTACATGGCCTCCCATACAAAGCTTCGTAGGGTGGCATTCTGATGGAGCTATGATAATTGTTATTGTAGGCAAACTCTACCAAAGGTAGGTACTTCTCCCACTGGGTTTGATTATCCATTATATACATCCTAAGCATGTATTCCATGAATTGATTTACTCTCTCAGTTTGCCTATCTGTTTCAGGATGATAAGTTGTGCTTAAGTTCAACTGAGTCCCCAACGCTGACTGTAAACTTGTCCAAAACCTAGAAGTGAATTTGGAGTCCCTATCTGAAATGATCTTCTTAGGTATCCCATGCAAATGGATAACCTCACTTACAAACACACGTGCCACATTAGTGACATCATAAGTGTGTCTAACTAGAATAAAATGAGCACTCTTGGTTAACTTATCCACTATCACAAGAATGACATTGTTCCTATAAGATGTGAGCGACAACCCCACAACAAAATCCATAGAGATGACTTCCCACTTGGACATAGGAACATCATGTGGTTGTAGGAGGCCTGCTGGGTGATGGTGGTCGGCTTTCACTTGT